>JABUQX010109711.1:0-7500 GCA_015478945.1 Trachelipus rathkii
GTTGTGCTGTTCAAATCAGGGTAGGGTGTTTAACGTTTCGCATTTATCAGAAACCAACTGCGTTGCTGTACGCCATTTCATATATATATATATATATATATATATATATAATATGTAGTAACATATGAAATGTAATAATTATATACCCTAGAGCACTAATAAAACTTTATTAAATAACTCTACTTTATATAGTGTATACCTCTTTGCTTTATATTATATTTTGTATTTTTAATGCTAAATACCCACAAAAAGACTTGATATATAAGTAGTAATTTAAAAAAACAAAAAAAGTAAAATATTTTTGCCTTTGGTCTTTTTTAAAAAAAACGTGTTTATTTTAAAAAAATAACGGTTTTTTTTTAATCACAACCCTATATATATATATATATATATATATATATATATATATATATATATATATATATATATATATATATATATATATATATATATATTAAACTAAATTTATTACACAATTATATAATATTACATATACTTGGGCTAATAAACGTACAAATAATCTTGAACTTTCTTTTTCTTTTTTTTTTTTTTTATTTTTAAGGAGATATGAAGAGTTGAAGTAGGGAGAGGTTATAGGGTGATTTTAATTTACTGTGAGCCTTGTCAAGCGAAGATCAGGCGTCTGGGGTTTGGGTGCACACGATCTCTTCTAACTGTAATAAGTCTCATCTCTTCTTACAGTGTCACAGGTCAATGACCTCATCGAACTTGAACACTTTTATTTGTTCCCTTATTTGTTCTAATTTTTTTCCTTTCACCCTTATCTTTGATCTACACCTGTATATCATTATTTTGTTATACATATATATATATATATATATAAATTTATATATATATATATATATATATATATATATATATATATATATATATATATATATATATATATATATATATATATATATATATATATATATATATATATATATATATAATCGTAACTATCATTTTCATAGTAATAATAATCATTAATATGACTATATGATGCAGACTATATAAATCTGGATTAACAAACCAATAAGTATTTAAAAAGCCTTTTTGAAACCAAGTAACACATATATATTTCAGAAACTTTTTTGTGTTTACTCTTACTGAAAGCTTTGATATTATTTATTCTTGATTTTAAAATTATCGCACAGAACTGGAATACCACCTTGGGATCAAAACTTATAACAAAAAAGAAATTAGTCGTTTGAAGTTTTCTTAAAATATTATGTATTATATCGATAGATAGTATATTGTTCTAAAACTAAGAGCCTTTAAGAAACCAACATTTAAATCATATATATATATATATATATATATATATATATATATATATATAACATATATATATCATCTATATATATATATATATATATATATATATATATATATATATATATATATATATATATATATATATATATATATATACATCTATCTAAAACATATATATATATATATATATATATATATATGTATATAATAATAATAACATATATAATATAACTATATATATATATATATATATATTGGGACGATTAGCTGTCATCGTCATCAGCAAAATCAACATATTTTTCTCAATCATCACCGCCAATTTTGTTAGAGTAAGTGGTCAAAGAAGAAATTTGGGTTGTGTTAACCCAGTGAGGGCTATTAGTTGTAAAACACACACACACACCACACAATTGTATCTTATGATGACAAGTGTTGATGAACCGAAGAGGTGAATAACTCCTGAAATAGGCTGCGAATGTAGTTCACGATTGGTAGAAAAATATTCGTCTGATCCTGGATTGAAATACCCCCAAAAGAAATCATATTTTTTTTTTACTAAAACTAATTGGTAGAATATGTTTTACAATTAATATTTTTTTTTTTTTCATCTTACTGTTTCATTATTACGAATATACATAGCCCCCATCAGGACCAATCCCAAAAGACATTCAGCTTTACTAGTATCACCCTCTTTAATTTTCAAATAATTCCATTCTGGAAAACATAAACTATTAAATAAATTATTTAGTAAATATAATTTAGTGATTACAATTTTAATTATATATATATATATATAATAATAATAATAACTAACTATATATATAATAATATATATATAATATATATATATATATATATATATATATATATATATATATATATATATATATATACTCTATATATATATATATATATATGTCTTCCTTTTCCTTTCCCCAGGAAGAGTTCATGTCAATAATGCAAGCATCTTCTCAGATCCCTCTCCTAACATTTCTCCTCTCTTTAGCACTCTGTTTTGGTAGCTGACATCTTTCCGGAGCCTCCACCGACTCCGCCCATCTATTCGGTCTTCCCTTGGTCATATGCCCTCTGAATTGTCTCCCATCTTCTTCGGCGTTCTGTCACCACTCTATCAGTTCCACCATCTCAGTCTATCCATCTTCCAGTGTATTTTACACACCTTCTGTGCTAATGTCTTACCCCCATATCTTCTATATTGTTCGCTCCATTTCCTTATTCTATCTCTCTCTTTTAAATCATAGTTACTATTGCTATCTCGCCAGCATATTCTACTCTCCTCTCTTCTCGTTGTTTTCCATTTTCCGCTCCGTGCAGCAGTGTCGGAGTCAGTATGCTGTTAAAAATCAATTTTTAACCTCTATTTCGATGTTCTTTCTTTCATCCTTGGTGCCACAGCTTTCATTAAATCTCTTTCCATTCTTCATTCATGATCTCTCCACTTCCTCTCCCCTTCTGTTCAGCCATCCTCGAATTAACGTGCAGGTGACTTACAGCAATTTATCTCACCACCATCCTAATTGGTTGTGTTGTATCTCTATTCTGTTATGTTCATCCTCATCTGGTTCCGCCAGCTCCTCCACCTTACAGATCGTCTCACTCTCTCAACAACGGCGCAGATCGTTCATATGCCGTTATGTACGCTTTCGGTTCTCCTGTCTACCCCTCCTTTGCCAGTATCTGCGTCCAAAATATAATATAACATAGTGGCGGTAAACACTCCCCTCAGCTCCTCCTGTTTTCCTCAAACCATCTATCGTTCTCCGCACTCGGTTCTAACGACTTCTGTTTGCATTTCCTTACTCTATCTTCTTTAATCCCTCGCCATAAATCTCTCCATAGCTTTTTCCTTAACAGATCAATCCCACTTGAATCGATAGACACTACAAGAATCTCTTGCCATATTCCAGCATCTTCTCAGAGACCATTCTTCTCAGTGTGAATAAGAGGTCCGTCGTTCCTCTTCATCTTCTATACCTCCGAGTCTCGGCACTACCTTCTCTCTCAGCCTCCTCTAACATTCTTTGTATATTTTCGCCAGATGGTCCATCAGTGAAATGCCTCTATAATTATTGCAGCTTCCATCTCCTTTACCTTTATATATCAGTATTATTATACCTTTCCCTCTCCAACACTTGTTCATCAAACTGATGATTCTTCCTCTCAGCTCCTCTCCTCCCTCCACCACCAACTCCACAGCCACTCCATCCTCTCCTGGGGCTTTACCCTTTTTCATCCTTTTTATAGCCTCCTCATATTCTTCTACCGTTATCTCTCCGCCTTCCTCCTCCTCTTCCTCTTCCCTCGTCTGATCTGCAGCTTCTTCCTCTTGTTCTCTGTATTCTACATTTAGCAGATCTTCATAGTATTCGGTCCATTTATCATGTCTCACAAGAATCTTTCCGTTTCTATCTTTTATATTTCTAGATACGGTTTTTTCTATACTCCTTCGCCATCTTAAATAGCTTTTTCTTCCCTTCATACATCTCTCGTTCCATCAATTCCATAAATCTAGTTTTTCCTCCTCTGAGTGCCCCTATTGTGGTGCATATACCTTCAATATTCTATATTTTATCCAGCCTATCTTTATTACGCACATCACCAACCTCTCATTTATAATTTTTACTTTCTGTATACATGGTGACAGTCTTGGTCCCACTATAATTCCGACACCATGCTTTCTTATTCCTTCTCTCATCTCACCCTCCTCACACCCCCTCACTCTCATCTCCACCATCCCCAACATATCTATCTTCCTCTCCTTCATGATATCTATTATCTCCTCCTCTTTATCTCCATAGGTACCCACATTTATCGTGGCACACCTATAATTCTTAAAAGTGTTTTCCTGATTCCTAGTCCGTAAATCTCGCCAAAGTCGTCGTCTAAAGTTCTGTCCGGCTTCCGAGAGTTCTGCAGATATTTCAGGGTAGCGCTGGGCCTATCCTGCCTAATACCATAGCTCCTTTAGCCGGACACTCGCAAGTGTCCTCGTTGCCGAAAGGGTGCGACGGGAATCGCGAGTTTCATTAACACACTATATATATATATATATATATATATATATATATATATATATATATATATATATATATATATATATATATATATATATATATATTAGAGAAGGACAGAATGGAAAAATGAAGAAAATTTATGTCGAATATTCGATATTCTGCTTTTTGCTGAACTATTCGGGCCGAATATTGAGCTTTATAAACAATAAATTACGTCAACATAAGGGAAAGTTATTTCATTTAAAATTGAAATTTTTGAAACTTATTTTCCAAAAAATAAAAAATATAGCCAAATTTTGTAGTCAATATGGCGAAATCTTTGTCATTTGTCAGGTCCTATAAGGACATATTTCAATATTCTAAAAAATAAATTCATTTAGTGATACGGGGTAATGGACCTAACATGGTAGCTGGTATAAGGGAGGTGGCTTGCTATTAATTTCATGTTTTATTCACATATTGCAACTATGCATTCACGATTCAATATTATGTCAAAGATATTTTATTTACTTGCCGAAGCATATCCTCTCATTTTCTACCATTCAGCAACGGCAGCGGCAAAGCTTAAAACTCAGCTGAATGTCAAACAACATAAATTAATTCAAGACGTTTCTACACGCTGGAACAGAACTTGATATGCTTAAAAGATTGTTTGAACTAAAAGTTCCCCTATCCATATACGCTGCTGAATGCAATCAGAAAATGTTGACTGATTTTCAGTGGCAAAATTATTCCATTTGCTTGAGCCATTTGACAGCAACATCACTAGAAACAAGCATTAAACGGAGTAACAGTCGCCCAAGTGATCCCTTCCATTTAGCAATAAATCTATTTTTAAATAAAGCAATTAAAAGCTGCAGTGGAATAATTACACTCGTTGAAGAGCTTAAGGAAAATCAGTAGAAAAAGACTTTCTAAGTTTCTATGTGATAAATCTATGTGTGTAGCTACTTTTAGATCTGCGATTCAAACTAATTTTTCAACATGAGGATCAGATGAATCAGTAAAAATATGGTCGTTGAGGCATGGAAGAAATGCATGAAAATTTTAGCTCCTGACTCTTCTGCTGACGATGATTCAAGTAGTGGGGAAGTGAAGCTGAAGGTTCCATTTTCACTTCTTTAATGGATTGTTTTTAAAAAATTGTGGCATCAAAATCGTCATACAGAAAAGAAAGTAGAGTGAAAAAGAAAGTCCCATTCTTCTGACGATGTGATTGTGTACATAAAGTAAAAGGCTACATGCGGAATTACATCAAAGAAATAAACAAATATATAAGTTTGCCTCCTTTATCAGTGAAGACAATGATATTTCCTTTAATTGGTGGAAAAACACACAAATAGTTTTATGAATTTTGAAAAACTAGCAATAAATACCTTTCAGCTCCACCTCATCAGTCGAAAGTGAAGAATATTTAGAACAGGAGGAAATATTTATGAAACCACAAGAAAGGTTATCTCCTGAAAATGGAGAACTGCTAATGTTCCTGTCATTTTAACCTTAGAGCTTATTCAAATGAAGTTTGGTTTAATATCTTTAACTGAAACTTTTCAATTTCATTTAATTATTTTGCTAATATATGATGGTTTATAGGTAAGAAATGGTTTACTTTTGTTTTAATACTTTGTATATAACACTGGTAAACATGTTTGCTGGACGGGAGTTCCACAATTGATTATTGATGTGATGATTCCAAAAATGTAATCGGTTTTGCATATCACATCGCATTTGTGGGATATTGTGTGTAACACAGATTTATAAAATTTTATGATTTACCTTTTTAAAGAGGGTCTATCACAATTATTAGGATATATATATATATATATATATATATATATATATATGCTATATATATATATATATATATATATATATATATATATATATATATATATATATATATATATATAGGATATATGAAGGGAGAGAATCGCAATGATATAATACATGTCTTTGATAGATATATGTTAAACATATAAAAAACTATGAATAAAGAATAATATGGGACAACAATGAATGTAATAGAAGGGAATGGGTTTAGTTAATGTAAACATACCTACATGGTAGTAACTTTCTCTTCGTAGACGATCTGCTGTGGCACAGCGTCTGGAATATCCCTCATCAAGCTCCAACAATAGTCGGCCATCATGTTGATATCCCACTTGCCCTGGTAACCATGAACTTTAGATCTTGATGGAAGCGTTCGCCCTGCTCATCACTAACATCGCCTAGGTTATCCGATTTTCTTACGTGAGAATGAAACAGTGCAACATACTCATTCCTACATGCATGAGGCCTAAACTGTGGCAGTTCCTATTGTACAATCTGGGGTGGTTCTCGACCACTATTCTCAGAAAATTCTATGCTACATCTGAAGAAGCATTCCACACTTCTTGCCTCCTAACACAGTCATTGCTGTATGAGGCAGCATCTGCAGTGTCCGTATTTGTAGACCCATCAATATCCCAGTTTTCTTCTCCTCCTCCACTCAGACCAGAACGTTGAGCATATATAGCTGAAGCATTCTCCAGGGCATTCACAAATTGTTTCATCAAATAGTTTTATGTGTAGTGGGGTAAGATAGTCTTTTCTCTAACAAGTGGTTTGTACGATGTTCCTGCTGTCAGGTTTCCTCGGTGGCGACCTTTTTGGTCCCAGTCTTGCCTCCCATTGTCCCCAGCCTTTTGAGATCAGGGATATTTGGTGAAACCTGCTTGCTGACGGAGCAAAATGTTTACCATTTTAAGATCGACGCATATTTACCATCCATCTGTACCTGATATTGTGGCCTCTCCAAACTGTCTTGATTTTGCCTCCTCATCGTACCAGTACCTGCTGGAACCGAAGCATGCGCCCGTTGTGTAACAACACATTACTCTTGGTGTCAATAAAACGTCTTTCATACCAACTTTTTTTTTTTTTTTTTTTATTTTGCAGATTACCACCACTCCTGGGCTGGGCCTTTCAAGGAGGGACAGGAAATAAAAAAATACGCTGAAAACCCGCAAGCCAACAAATCTGCCAGGTGAGCGCAGACGTGGGTTTAAAGGAAGGAAGATTAAATACAGTTGGAAAAACAGAAAGATCGTATGCTGGGAGTCCACTGGCGAGTGGTAGGCCTGCAACTTCACTGCAATACACAAAGTTACCATCTGACTGGAAGAGCCTCCGCAGCTCTGCTTCT
>JABUQX010109711.1:10000-12500 GCA_015478945.1 Trachelipus rathkii
GCTTATTATTTAATCTTTATTGGATATTTCATTGTGCTGCGAACATTTGACCATTTGACGTTCAATTTATTTTTTAATTGCTAGTTTTTATATTTACATTCTCTCCTATTATTTTAGGAAATGTTTCCACAACATATTTGTTTTCCGTTTGCGTTTTTCATATATTAGTGTTTGGGTAAAATAAAGTTACTTCAGCCATATTTCTTAATCTTATTTTTTTTATTTTATTTTTCTAATAAACTTAATGATTGACTTGTATCTATGTACGTTTTCTTGGAAAAAGATACATTACTTTTTTTTAATTCAAATTTGTAGTTTCAAACTAATTTCCGCTACAAGAAAATATGAAAAAGATAATTACTTCATAATGATTTGTATTACAAAAATATTATTTCAAGATATGCATAAATTTTATTTTTTAATAAATCACCCCATTTTAAAAGGGTAAAAAATGAACATTCTAAAAACTCACAAAATCTTTAGTAAAAGTAAATAATAAAGATACCGGAACCTTTAATGAGAAGTATGAAATGCATGTAACACTGGAAACCAGAAAACTGTACTTCTTCAGTTGTAACTACTTATAACCAAGTCTATATCTTAAAAATAGATAAACGTGATAAGAATAAATATTAATTTAATACCAATGATACATTTAATCTTTACTACTACTACCACGTCTCTAATTACTATTAGCAATTACGTCTACTTCTCAGTCTAAAGCGTTTTATATGTCTGGAATAATTAACCCACGTAATCTCTGGGCTTTTGTAACGCAAAAAAAATTAATATTCAATTGATTGGTCACATTTCAGACATTACTATTATGAGATTATTTAATAATTGACCAAAGTTCAAAAGAGAACCTCATCTTAACTAGAAGTCAGATCCTCTATTCATTATTTCCTCACAATGAACAGTTTTGCTAATGTTTGTAACTCTGTACATTATAGGAGTAATTATAATTGGTCAAGCCTTGCAAAAGGACTCCTGTAGAATACGCTTCAAGATATCTTACAAAAGAAGCTCTAATGTCAAATGCACTCAGTCGGTTTCAGAGATCGTGTTATTTATATGGATGTAGTTTTTTTCCTTAATAGTAACAATTTTTAATCGGGACTGTTAAAACAAACTACCAACAATGCACATTAACAAAATAATTCTTTCTAGGCAAAGCTACACAGGATCCACCATTTGTATTACCACCCAGGGCTGCGGAGTCGGAGTCGTGGAGTCGTGCAATTTTCCCGGAGTCGGAGTCGGAAACTCTGTGCAAGTGGAGTCGAAGATTTCTGTGTAAGTGGAGTCGGAGTCGAAGATTCCTGTGTAAGTGGAGTCGGAGTCGGAGTCGAAAATTTAGAGAATTATTATTATTATTATTATTATTATTATTATTATTATTATTATTATTATTATAAAAGTTTTTTGGGATTTTTATTTCCAACGTTCTAAATATTTATTTTGTACATAGTTTAATTTCCTTAAAATAATCTTTGAAAATAATATACAGGAGAAGAAGAAGATATATTTACATAGATTTCCCGACACGTTTCGTCTCTATACTTGGAGACATCTCCAGGGGATTATTTCTTGTAAGCGAATGAGACTTTAAATTGATATATAATAAGTAAATCATATGATATACAGTAGAGTCTGACTGATAAATACATAAAATTTTTATGTTAATGTCTGGTTTGCGTGTTTTTTGATGTAGAAGGCCTCCGCAATATTAAGTTTCTAGACTTCACACGATCCGTATAATATTGTGAAGTGTTTAGAAATATTACTAATAGTTGATTGACCATGTGCCGTATTGAAATTTTCAAAGATTTTGCTGGGACTGTAGAGGTTGATATGCCCTGCCCGACAATCTATTCTTCGTGTAACCAATATATGTCGACGTACAGTCTAACTCAGGGCAGTTAATTGGTACACAACGTGATGGTTGTCGGGCAAGGCATCTTTTGCGCTAAAGGAAGATGACAGTTGTTTGGACTTATGGTATAGTCCGACTTTAATTTTTGAGGTGTCTTTAGTTTTGAGGTGAGAATTCAAAATATTACGAAGGCACTTCTCTTCCTTATTGACAAATAGCATTGGAAGTTTTGAAGAAGAAATTTATCGAATTTTTCTTATTATTTATTTTTACTTTCTTTATTATATAATTTTGTAAGGGTTTTATTAATTAAATTTTCAACTGAATATTGTGGATGATCACAGTTAATTAAATTTTACTTAATGCGGCAAATTTCTTCATCAAAAGTTTTCCAAGTTGAACATAGGTTGTATGCTCTGTAAACTAAAATTTTTACGATAGATTCTTTGTAAATAGTCGGCGAATAGGATACATAGTTCATATACAGACCATAATCAGTGGGTTTGACATGTATGACTGTAGATATATGAGCCGTCAGAATAACATTGATTTTTGATGTCTAAAAAAACAGATAGCATTATTAAGCCAATTTTCGTCTCTAAATTTTAAGGAATGACACCTTCT
>JABUQX010109711.1:25000-32282 GCA_015478945.1 Trachelipus rathkii
GACTCCCCCGCCTACACTCGGGCCAGGGGCAAGACTGGGTAATTTTTTATCGGGACTGCATATTGTATGGATGAAAATAAATGCATGCTCGCATTACAAATATATATATATATATATATATATATAACCTATATATATATATAACTGTATTTCCCTATATAACAATATATAAATATATATATATATATGTATATATATATATATATATATATATATATAATTAGTGATGCTGCAGATGTCATTGTTTTTTTCGCATCCGCGGATGCGGATGTTTGATTTTAATATACGCGGAAGCGGAATGTTTTAAATGCTCACATATAAATATATATATATATATATATATATATATATATATATATATAACATATATATATATATATATATATATATATATATATATATATATATATCGAGTTTTATCCACAATCTATTAAGATAATTGTGTTACCAGAGAGCGGGACGGCGACCTAACTTAAATGCACCCCACCAACCTCTTTCCCAACCTCTGCCCTTAATGAAGAGATTTTACAATGGATTATATACTTTTTGCCCTAGTAATGAAATTCAAATATAAAGAAGACTTGTGCTTGAGAAACATCAATTTTTCTGCCTTTTTTTGCTGAGAGTCTGTTTCTCTTAACATCATATATTAGCCCAGCATTGCTAAATACTCTCTCACTTGGAACACTAGTTGGGGGACAGGCCAAGTATTTCCTTGCAAGTTTACTCAAGCGTGGGAAACATTTTGTTTAACTTTCCACCAACTGATAGGATCATCATTTGTATCTAGTCATTTTCAATCATTTGCATTGCATCATTTGGTAATGCTTGTGTTTCTTCATCACTACTGGACTGTAGAAATTCTTCCAGTGGATCTGTTATTGATTTTACTTTTAGATGTTGGTTCTGTAGATTTCGATTTTTTCCTTAAATGGGATGGCGAATTAATAGACTGTTCGGATTGAAGTTTTTCACCTGCAACACAAAGTGACGATATAACTTGTTCAAATATTGTGTTGAAAAAAAAACTTGCCTTTATAGCGGGGATCTAAGTAAGTTGCAATAGTATGAAGGTCGTTAATTTCCACAGAACCAAAGCGTTTTTCCTAGCTTTAGTTTTATAACATCTTTCATTCTTTTTAAACCGTCTTTTTCATTTGAAGATGGTTCAAAATGCTTCGTTAGCGTTGAGATTAATGGTATTACATCGGAGACAGAAGCTGTAGAGGCGCAGATTTTTGGTAATCTCTTCAAATGGTTTCTCAATAACAGCGGTGGTGTGATATGATGTCATTTTCCACATTAGGAAGAATGTTAACCTTGGAATACGAACTGGCGTACAAAGCAAGAGGTTCTTTGAGCAATACCATTCTTTCCATCATATGAAGTGTACTATTCCAGCGAGTTCGAACGTTTTTGATAACAAACAGTAAGATATGCCATTTTAACCGTTTTTGAATTGCCTTCAAATCATTTTTCATTTTCAGATTCATCTTAAGTATTTTTATTATAAATTCTTTATCAAATCTCGACAATAAATATCCGCGCAACATCCGCAGGGCAAAGCGCGGATGCGGATCTTTAATAATGTGCGGATGCTCCGCGGATGCGGATGTTACCTACATCACTAATATATATATATATATATATATATATATATATATATATATATATATATATATATATATATATATATATATATATATATATATATATATATATATATATATATTTTCTTTACAGAAAATGAGCAAATTAACGTAATATTTTCATGTAAATAATATCAATAAAATTATATTGTGGAATTAGATTTTCACACCTATCTGAATTCTAAAAAAATTTGTTCACTTTACCCCGATATATATATATATATATAAAAATATATATGTATAAATATATATATATATATATATATATATATATATATATATATATATATATATATATATATATATATATATATATATATATATATATATAATCACTCATTCGCTGCAATAATGGCATAACTCAGACAGCATTTTTTCAGCAAAGCATATGAAGTTTCAAATTGTTATATTGTTATTCAAAATATAGGGCGAAAACCTTAACGGGAAACTAAAAGCTCTTTTGTGTAGAGATTTGATATTTGGACTTAGGATATTCGACACTTGCAGATAAATATTACAAGAATTATTATCCAATCTCTCTGTAATAGCAACTCAAAAACTTAATAATAATAATAATAATAATAATAATAATAATAATAATAATTTATTAATAATAATAATAATAATAATAATAATAATGTGTTATTATTAATAATTATTATTATTATTATTATTATTATTATTATTATTATTATTATTATTATTATTATTATTATTATTATTTTTATTATCATATATAAATTAACTTATAAATATATATATATATATATATATATATATATATATATATATATATATATATATATATATATATATATATATATAACTATATATTTATATATAACAATAACAATATATATATATATATATTTTTATATATATATATAAAATTGAGATGTGCCGGAACCGAATTTGGTTCCGAGGAACTTTCGACTTCCGCTACACCTTACATATTCTACTGAAAACTTGTCTGATTAACAAGTGGAGTTTCTCTACAAGTTACGGGCCTTCAAAGTTTAAAAATCAGAAAATGATATCAGCTTGAGCAAAAGAAAATAGATTTTGCTCTAGTTTGTAACATATTGTCGATCGAGTTAACATGATATTTTGGAGCATGTATAAAAATCCAGCCTCTCTCTCTCTCTCTCTCTCTCTCTCTCTCTCTCTCTCTCTCTCTCTCTCTCTCTCTCTCTCTCTCTCTCTCTCTCTCTCTCTCTCTTTCTCTTTCTCTTTCTCTCTCTCTCTATCTCTTTCTCTCTCTCTCTCTCTCTCTCTCTCTCTCTCTCTCTCTCTCTCTCTCTCTCTCTCTCTCTCTCTCTCTCTCTCTCTCTCTCTCTCTCTCTCTCTCTCTCTCTCTCTCTCTCTCTCTCTCTCTCTCTCTCTCTCTCTCTCTCTCTCTCTCTCTCTCTCTCCCTCTCTCTCTCTCTCTCTCTCTCTCTCTCTCTCTCTCTCTCTCTCTCTCTCTCTCTCTCTCTCTCTCTCTCTCTCTCTCTCTCTCTCTCTCTCCAGCTTGAGCCGTTTTCGTTTTTGCATTTGTGCTTAAGAAACGTAAGAAATGCTCGAGTTTGCGTTCGTTTATGTCAAACTTAGCGCAAAATCGTAAAATATACTCACCAAACGTAAGGAATTTCCTTAATTTTGAAATTTCCCGTGCTTGCCGAATTTAGCACGTTCTAATGAAAAATTGTAAACAAACATGATGGCGGCGTGGTAGGCTAGTTTGAATTTCGAATGTTTTATTCAATAAAATTAACTTTAAATCCAATTTCTTCTAAATCGATAAACTCCATCATAATAGTTGATCAATTATTTGTAATATAAACCATTTGCTATTTTTTTTATTTCTGTTTATTCCAAAACCAGGTGCTCCATCACAACAAGTGATTCCAATTTTTGTAAACAAAAGTAACTTTTATGAGAAATCGCGATCGTTTATGCAAAGTTCGTGCTAAAACAGGGTAAACATTTCTTATCGAGCGTAAGCACAAATGGCAAAAACGAAATGGTCTTACACGCTTCATGCTTAAAAAAAAAAAAGACTGATAAAAACTTTTATTTTAACTTACGGAAAAGAAATACATATTTATAAATTGTAGTAAACTTTTCTTGTTAACGTTAAGAAACTGTGTACTACTATTAGTCTATTAATTACTATAATTAGTGAAAGCAAACTTATTTAGTCGAGTTTGATCAAAATTTGATCAAATTTCAATTTTCGGTTCGCCTATCAGCAAACCCACGTGGTAACCATTTGTATATAAACAAAGTAGTGTGAATTGGGTTATCCCGTGAACACTACCTTAACTAAATCGCTTTACCTAGTGAAAAATTCTATCCGTTTTCGTGAATTTATTACGTCATAATTCGCTGATCAATTTTCTATATTATTTTTAATTTTTTATGCATAATCATAACTGAGTACATGACAAATCAATTACTGATTTTTTTTTTAAGAAAGACATTTGAAAAAGTGGAAAGTTCCGGTAAATTCCGGCCGGAAGCGGAACTTTTAAAAAATCGATGTTCTGGTACATCCCTAATTATATATATATATATATATATATATATATATATATATATATATATATATATCTTGCTCTATATATATATATATATATATATATATATATATATACCGTATATATATATATATATATATATATCTATATATATCTATATATATATATATATATATATATATATATATATATATATATATATATATATATATATATATATATAAACCGTATATATATATATATATATATATATATATATATATATATATATATATATAATAATAATATAAAGATATAAATATAAATATTATAATTATATATATATATATATATATATATATATATATATTGGCGAGATCGGCCATAGGTCTAGATGAAATCCATCAGAGTTGGGGAAGATCAATTGCATATCCAATCAATCAATGGCCAATGTGAACAAATACAAGACGTATCAAAGTGTTTAAGTCATAGAAAGTGTGGAAAATAGAAAAAGGAAGTGTGTTCCAGATATTAAGAGTGTGGTGCATGTAAGAATGGGCATTGCAGTTTAAGTCCTTTGTCAGAGAGTTGCACAAGGAAAATAAGAGACTAGAAAGATGAGTGGGATTATAAAAGCTTTAACTTTAATGACAGTTGTTTTGTTTAACTTACTTTTTTTTTTTTTTTTTTTTGTAGGAAGTGATGTAAATAATAATTTAAACTTGGGGGTAATTGAGTAACATTAATTAATATGAAAGCTGGTATATTATTATTTTAAATGCATGTTACAAAGGGTTTATCTACTAGGGTTTTTGCCGCTGTACAACCTTACAAAACTAGGCCATTCACTCCTATTATGGACCTTTCTTCTAGCCTCTGCCAAACTCTCATTCCTCTCCTCCAGGCATTCCTCTACTGACTCAACCCACTTTTTCTTCAGTCACTCAGTCGGTTGATTCCTAAAACACTCACCACTATACATCCGCTTAACTGACTGACTATCATTCATCCTTTCCATATGACCAAACCATCTTAATACACTCGTTTATTCTCTCATTTACACGCCTTTCTTAACACCACACAATTCCCTAACATGTTCAGCCCTCATTTTATCAATTCTTCTCGCACCTAACACGCCGCTAAGATTGTCCACCTAAGCAGATGTGTACTTTAGATCTATACCTCTTATTCCACACCATAGTTTCACTACTATACATTAACACCGGTAACAACATATCCTCACGCAAAACCCTAGCTCATTCAAGACTTAGTCCCTTTGTTATCCACTAAGGACATAATTGCACCAGCCACCTTCCTACAATCCACAATTTTAATACTGCACTCTGCATTATCCATTCCCTTTTCATCAAACTAGCCTAAATATTTAACCTATGATACTTGTTCCAATTGCTCACCATTAAAATTATTTCACACTGCGGAATGCTCTCACTCACTACCACCATCTTACATTATCTACATTTCAAAACTCCCCCCTTTTTCACACCTTGCCAAACTTCTCTATCAATCCACTCAAACTTTCTTCAGATTCGCCACACAAAGCCAAATCATCAGCGTAAAATAAGCAAGGTACACTCCACTCTCTTCCTTTCTCCATCAGTCTAACACCTTCTCCTACCATCCCTACCTCTTTAATTCTTTCACCACCATATCTATATACAAATTAAATAGCCAAGGAGACATAACACATAGCAGTCTCTTTCCCCTATTAATATTAAACCATTCACTTTCAACTCCATTTATTCTTAAACACGCTTCACAATCGACATAGTTTTGATTCCATTGAGAATCCTACCACCATCACCATATATCACTAACACTTGCCACAGAGCTTCACCATTAATCCTGTAATACACCTGTTGCAAGTCAATAAAACCTAAATATAATTTATTCTTCTTTCATTTTCTCAATCATTTGTTTCAATGTGAAGATTTGATCTACATATCCTCTACCACTTCTAAATGCACCTTGTTCTTTAACAATCAATATCTCAGTCACTAGACGCATTCTTTCAACCAAAATACCAGCATATATCTTCCCTATAACACTCAATAAACTAATCCCCTATAGCTAAAAGTTACTCTAAACTCCCTTACCCTTCTCTCCTCCAATCCTTCGGAACTATACCCTCCATAAATGTTTTATTACACAACTTTACGTGTCAATCAATCACAATCTCACACTCCATTCTTGATCATTTCAGCAGTAATTCCATCTATACCTGCGGATTTATCATTCTTCAGCTAAAATACCTATTTCTTCTTACACCATCAAAACTGCACACACTCACTAACACCTCTTCATTACTGTAAATGTTATGCAGATTTTCTAAATGTTCCTCCACACCTCTGCGATTCATTATTCTATGAAGATTCCCCTTGCTCTCTTTCTTAACCTTTCGTACTTTTTCCAGAAGAACTTCCTATTCCCTTGTAGTCCCCATTCATCCTCCTCCTAAACTGTTCATTTATCTTTTTTTCCTGTATGCAACTTTTGGTCTTCCATTTTTGAGATCTCATCATTGACTTATAGCACATTCAACCACGCCTTTTTTTTTTTTACGCTTGTCCCTTGCATCACCTTTTCATTCTAACATTTACTATTTGCATTCTTACCTCCTGCTTTAACACACCCACATACTTCTCTTGCACTATAACAAAGGCTTCTTCCATTTCCATCCAGATTTGTTCAGTTTCATCTTATTCACAACCAACTGATTTATTTGGAGAGTGCTCTCACATACTTTTCCTAACAACCTTGTGCTCAACTTCTCATTCTTAATTCTTCCTTATCTCTTCCCTCTCCATCCATACTCTAACTTAATCTTATATAAAACAACTTAGTGATCTGATATTCCCATCCCCAACCCCCTCACTGATTTAACATCCCTCACCAAATTCAACATCTCTTTCTTCAAAAAAAACCAATCCTACTTTCACTTTGATACCATTTCTACTACACCAATTCTCATATATGCTTATGAATATTCCTGCGCTAGAAAGAATGTTTTACTTAACACACACATACCTCTCTCCTCAAAAATCAATCACCTTCTTATGATTCTCATTTTCTCCTGCAACCCCAAAGATCCCTATTATACCATCACTTTTCGATCAC
>JABUQX010109712.1:0-20000 GCA_015478945.1 Trachelipus rathkii
GAAAAGAGAGAGATATGGATAGACCCATATAGTATATATAGTATATATATATATTATATTATATATATATATATATATATATATATATATATATTATATATATATAATACTATATATATATATATATAATACTAGTATATATATATATATAGATTATATATATATATATATATATATTATTATATATACTTATATATATATATATATATTATATATATATATATATATATATATATATATATATATATATATTAGTATTATCTTTCTTTCTTTTCTTTATCTTCTCTTTTCCCCTCAAGACTAGGGGGTAGGGTGGCGTGTCATTGCTTCATCGGAAAAGGAAAAGTAGAAGAATATGAACAAGTCGCAAGAAAGGAAAAGCCCACTTACACGCTCCTCTAATAACCTATTATGGAGAACACTTCGCAGTCAGGAAATCCACCTTGAGCTTCATGGGACGCGCGAACGTGACCTCACTATGGCGTTATACGTCAAGTGCTAGCAGTTCAATCCCTTGGCCCAGGTGGGGCACAACCATACCCCCTCACAATCCGCCTTCTCTCAGCTATATGCACTTTCTTCTCGCCTCTGCAAAACTCACATTTCTCTCTCAGACATTCCTTTACTGACTCAATCCACTTTTTTCTTCAGTCTCCCAGCCGGTCGGTTCCAACACACTCACTATATACATCGCTTAACAACCAACTATCATTCTCTTTCCATATGATTAAACATCAAACGTACTTTTAATTATTCTCTCATTTACTCTCTCTTTACACCACACAACTCTGTAATACGTTCATTCGCTCATTTTATCTTCTTCTCACACCTAACATGCCCCTAAGATTGCCATCTGAACACAATTGACTTTAGGACTATCTCTCTATTCCAGACTATAATCTCATACTATGCATTAGACATATGGGGTAACACATAACATCATGTAAGAGCTACGTGCACTCTAAGACTTATCCCTTCACACCCACCAACGATTTAATTATATATATATAGAATATATATATATATATCTATATATATAATATATTAATATATATATATATATTAGTATATATATATATATATATATATATATATATATAGGTCTATATTATAAAGTGACTATTTATATATAATCTTCTTTCGTTTCTTACTTGCACTCTTTGCCCCAAGAATTGGGGTAAGAGGGTGGCTGTCAGCATTACGGAAAAGAACAAGCAGTTGGAGAACAGTGGACAAACGGTCGGAAAAGAAAGCCCAGCCTTAACGCCTGTACATTAATTAGTGAGAGCTGTCAAAGACAGAAATCACCCTAGAGCACATGGGACCGAGCGACGGACCCTCACTAGTGGTAAATCGTCAATGTAAAGGGTTCATCCCCTGGCCCAGGTGGGCCACAACATACCCTCACAAAACCCCGCATTCTCTCCTATCATGCACCTTGTTATTCTCGCCTCTGCCAAACTCACATTCCTCCTCCTTCAGACATTCGTTCAACGACTCAATCCACTTTCTCTCGGTTCCCAGGCCGGCGGTTCCAACACACTCTCCACTATACATCCGCTTTAACCACCGACTATCATTCATCCTTTCACACATGACCAAACCATCTCAACAACTTTCATTTATTCCTCATTTACCCCTTTCTTTCACACCAACACAACTCTCTAATACGTTATTCCTCACTTTATTTAATTCTTTTCACCACCTAGCTGCCCATAAGATTGTCGCATCTGAACACGATTGAACTTTAAGATCTATACTTCTTATTCCAGACCATAGTCTCACTACCATACAATAACACAGGTAACAACATACCCTCATGTAAGACTCTAGCGCACTCAAGACTTAGTTCCCTTTACTTCACCAACGATTTAATTGCAACAGCCACCTTCCTGCCTTTGCCAACTTTCCTACTACACTCTTTGGCATCGCATCCGTTGCGTTTCATGGACGTCAACAGCAAAACATACCTAATATTAAACTCAGACACTTGCTCCAGCTGCTCATCGTCTAACATAACTTCACACTGAGGACTGTCCTCACTCACAACCATAACCTTACTTTATCTACGTTTACTTTCAAAGCCCTACCTTTACATGCTGCAAATCTCTCTACAATGGCCTCGTTCAAATACTCTCTTCGAGATCGCGCACACAGAAACAAATCATCCGCATATAATAGGTAGGGGCACCCTCCACTCTCTCCATCTCCATCATTCTAAACACATTTCTGCCATCCCCACTCGAATTCTTCATACCCATCCATATACACATTGAATAGCCAAGGAGACATAACACAACGCTGTCTCACTCCGCTATTAATCCTAAACCATCACCATTGACACCATTTTATTCTTACACAGCGCTCACTAACGTCATACATACTTTTGATTCATTCAGAAGCCTACCACCGTCAACACAATATATTAATATATATATATATATATATATAATATTATATATTTAATAGTTTATATATATATATATATATATATATATATATATATATATATATATATCTATATATATAGATATTAAACTAATTATTTATATAGTGGTGATTATTATATATATATATATACTTGTGGCGTTTGGGCAGGAAGGCTTGTAGCTCCCACTGACGACACGCTTAAGCAGCTCTCGGAGAAACGCTACTTTCGTCGACAACGCTTATTCTCTTCAACATCAAATATCCCTCTATTGAAGGTGGTTGCTCAGAACCAAGTCCATTACCGCCTTCAAATTGGTGACCCTGGCAGAGGTGACAATGTGCCAAGGAGTGGCACGGACATCAGGCAAGCACCATCAATCAAGTTTCTTCTACTGGCGCGCCTAACTCTGTTTCGTCATCCTGTCCGCCTGTACCGTGCTTTCTCATGCAGGTGCGGACCAACTGCCAGTAAGAGTACAGAGAGTGGTCGAATCCTTCTCAGTGACCTTAATGGTGTGCACACCTGGGCTCTCACCTGACAGCTACCTCGCTCTAAAACAAAAAAACCGCCCCGGAAACCGTTCCTTCAGGTCCGGGAGGAGCGGAGTGGTGCTCGCGGCAATTGTCACTATGGGAGTTCTGTGGCGTCTGGGGCAGGATTCCCTGCTAGCCCACCCACTGACACGACACCTAAAGCAGTCCTCCGGGAAGAATGCCACATATCGTGACAACGCTTCATCTCTTCAACATATATATAACCTCTATTGAAGGTGGTTTCTCAAGACAACTCACTTACCCCCCTTCATAATATATATATATATATATTATATATATATATTTATATCTATATATATAATATAAGTATATATATATATATATTAATAGCTATATATATTATATATATATATATATATTATTATATATATTATATAATATATATTATATATATTTATATATATATATAGATCTATATATATATATATTTTTAAACATGCAAAAAAACATTCCAAATTTGTATCTATTTGTTGAATGATGTGGAGCACCATATTTTTGAAACTACGATCCTTTCGCCATTACAGTCCGGCCACATTTTGATTTCCTATATTCTTAATGAAAAGTTGTTATTAATAAATTATTTTTTACTTTTGCTTTTTTATCTATATCATATTAAAAAATAAACAGCCCGAAAACCGTAACGGTTTTCACTACAATTTTTTCATCATGAGTTTTTTCGGCTTGGTTTCCTCGGGCGAGCGAAGCGAGCCCTCTGCGCGTGCGTAGCACGTGCTCAGGGACAAGTCTTGCTCCGTTAGGAGCAAGCCAAAGGCTTGTATATTTATGATTTATATTATTAATTATATAATATATATATATATATATATGAGTATTTTCTATATATAGATATATATGTACAGATATATATATATATAGTATAATATATAATATATATATATATATATTTATATATATATATATATATATTATATATTCTTTTTCTTATATATCTATATAATACGAATATATAATATATAAAAATTTCCTATACCTATTATATATATATAATATATATAGTAGTATATATATATATATATATATATATAATATACTGAGTTGGTCCCCCTCACGTTGTCTTCGAGAGGGGACACAGACACTTTGAGTCTGCAAAGAGCCACTTTCATTCTTTTTGTTATATTTTGTTCTTGTTTACTCCTCTCTCTTATTATTATTTTTATTATTTTTATTGCTATTCTTGTTGTTTTTTCATTTTTATTATTATTTTTCTTTTTGGTCTTATTATTCTTTTTATTTTCTTCATTATATTGTACTTTGTGTATACCGTTCATTTTGCCCGTCCCTTTCCCAGTTTCTTCCCCCTTTTCCTCCTTTTCTTGTGCGTACTACCCTACGTATTCCTGTTCTCTTATGAGGGTGTTCCTAGCTTCCTTCTTGTTCCTTGTAGCTATCGGGCTGCTGTCTCTGTGCGTCAGTTGTGTCCATCTCGCCCCCCTTTCCCTGTGGGTGAGGGTACAGATCAAAAACCGGTTCTCTCTTTTCTTCGGGCCGCCTATCGTAGAGGACCCGAACCTTGGCTAACCACTGAGGAGGCTATCCATCACTTGGGTGTCTTTAATCTTGGGCTAAGGCGTCTTCACCGTGTTTGGTCACGGCTACTACTCTGGCATCTTAGGGACTGGACGCGCGGAGTTTCGGTGGATACTTTTTCGAGGCTACGCCTACAGCCCACCCCAATGGGTGGGGTTTCGGGGGAGGAGGTATACAGCTATGAGCGTAGTTTCGGCGGTCACGCTCTTAGGACGTTTATTGTTTATATTCATAATTGGTTTTATTGTGTTTAGTTGTGCTTATCTATTGAGCCGTAGCCTTTTTGAAATATCTACTTTTATGAAATCGAAAAAGAAGAATAAAGTTCTAAAGAAAGTCGAAACTCACCATCAGTTTGGGATCCCAACCCTACCTCTCCCTTTCCGTTTCTGGACCCAGGACCAATAAGGGGTTTGACGTCTTTGTCGATGAGCTGGTTGGCTCTTTTTTCACCCAATCCCTAGAATAGCTGGGGCTCCCTCTTCTAGACCGGAAAGGCTGTAACGGCCTCTCCTCATCAACATTCGATTCGAATTACGCACCAGACCAGACATCCCAGGAGTCCTCGTGCCAGCGGGGTCCTCCTCCTGGATGACTTCCACATAACACGCACGATACTGCGATCGTCTTCTCGGATCCCCCTCCGGGGGTTCTTAGTTTTGCCTCTTATCCTTCCTATTTTCAGTTAAGTTCCTCTACATCCCAACCACTGAAGGATAACAGCCACCTTGTCCTCAGCGACGCTTTGAAAGCAGCCCTCCATACTCGTGAGGTCCAAGCGACACCAATGAGGAACGGTTCCCTTCTGGTCCATGCCGCCTCCAGTACGCAGAGCCAATTACTGGCTTCTCTCTCCCGTTTGTGGGATATCTCTATCATCTCCAAACCTGACGATTTCCGTAATATATCAAAAGGTACCATATACTCTCCGGAGTTCCGTTCGGATACAAGTGACGATATCCTTGCCCATCTCCAGCGTCGAAATATGCCTATCACAAATGTCTATCGGTTCCACCACATAGGGAGAATCTATCATTGTCAAGCCCTCACCTCCTACTTACTTTCAGTGTGCCATTCTCTCCGATCAAAGTTAAACTAGGCTTTACTATATACACTGTCCGGACTTACATCCCCTTCCCGATTAGGTGTTTCAAATGTCATAAATTTGGCCACTCCCAAAAATACTGTAGATCTCCTTTAAGCATTTGTTCATAATGTGCAAGTTCTCTCTACACCACTTGTAGTAACACTCCGTGTTGTCCCAATTTCAAGGGTCCAGATTCCGCCTCGTCTGTCCACTGTCCCTTCTTTACTTTGGAGAAGTAAATCTTAGAGCAGTGTGCTCTTACAAATTGGATCGTCATGATCAGGCGACGCGTCTGGCAAAGGAGAGGTTGTTTTATCTTTCCATTTCTTTTGCTCATGCGAGTAGGAAAATAAATTTCAATTTTTTACTTTTCCAAGAATTCAAACGTTTTACAAAAGTGAAATATTGAGATATTTTTTTCCTACTTGTCCGATCAACATATAATTTTCAGGGCTTGTATAATCGGGCGAGATACATCTTTTTACTTAGATAATTTTTTTTGTATACTCAAAAGAATTTTTTTTAAAAATTTCCCCCAAAATTTTTTTTTTTTTGAAAATTGTTCCAAGAACAAATCCTAAGCAAATGCATATACAAAGAAATTATCTAAGTTAAAAATGTGTATCTCTTCCGACTACATATGCCCTGAAAATTTCATCCACTTTGCACGAACAACAAAAATATTATGGCAATTTTCATTTTAAAATAAAAAAAATTGGTTTTGAAATTGGACAATTCGCTGAGCACAAAACTCAAAAAATCAAAAAAGTACTTCGTGCATTTTGTAGGTAATGGACCCATCTATGCATATTTCAAGTTTGAACTCATTTCGGAAAAAAAAATCTGGCAGTTGAATCAACAAATGTCAAAATTGAAAATTCTGATAGAATGACTATAGAGTAAAGACACAGAAAAACATTCGAAAACGACGTTTAGAGGTCAAAAAAAGCTACAGTTTGGTGTTTATATGATCAAAATCGGCTGAGAATTACGAATTTTATGTCCATTTTTAGGGGGGTGAAAATTGGGCTCAGCCCGACCCAAATATTGGATCCTGCCCTTCGGAAGGGGGATATTATGTAAATGGTTAAGATAGTTTGAAATGATTTTGATATTTATATTAAACCTAACAAAATATCCCAAAAAACGAGTGGCTATAAATATTTTTTCTTTTAGCAGGCAACTTATGAAATTAGCCTAAATAGCTATAATTAGCCACATTTGGTAACCTTGAGTAAATCAATAACATTAATTGATGGAAGTACGCTGCCGTAAACCTACATGGAGTTCTGGCAACCATGGCTATGGTACTATTTGTTTTACAGTCTTCCCACAGATAAAATATCAATCAATACATGTGGGTATAGTAGAGCATGACTTGATAGATGAAGCTGCAAAGGAGGCAGGTTTGATTGGAAGGAAGATTAACATTGGTTATTCTGTGTCTGAATTTAGATTATTGGTATACAAATCATGTTTATCTTTGTGGCAGTCCCTGTGGAATAGAGAAAGCAGTATACTTACTAAAGTCAAGCCATTGATTCAAGATTGGTCATATACTTACAACATTGGAAGGAGAAATCAAGTAGTTTTGCCTATATTCATGAATACGCGTGAAGTTAGCGACCGATTTTAGCGATCGATTTTTTTTTTTGCGCCACAAAAGTAGCCAACTCAAAAATGATAGGACAAACGTTAAAAAATAAAGGACAATACAAAATTATCAAAGCAAATAAAAAAGGACAGTATTTTTAATATAAAATTATGAAAAAAAATATTAAATATTATTTAAAATTCAATCGCTAAAAACGAATCGATTTTTACGGCACAATGAGATAGACAGAACCGGTAAACTATAAAGGAACTACAAATTAATAGTATTATAGTTTATATATATATATATATATATATATATATATATAGTATATAGTATATATTTGGCCATATTTGTTGATACTAGTATCTGTACTAGAGAGGTTTTGTATTTCAATCACCTCAACAAGCATAGCGTAGTTCCATAACCTCGGAAGTTTTACTAATCACAAACAGGTATAATAATGAAAATTAATTTAGGTTAAGTTAGGTTAAGTTAGGTTAGGTTAGGTTAGGTTTGGTTAGGTTAGGTTAAGTTATGTACCTCGGTAGTCTCAGTACAGTATCTACAAATATGCCTATATATGATATATGATATATTATATATATATATATATATAAGTATAATAATATATGATATTATAACTATATATTTATAGTATATCATAATATTATAATATAATATAATATATTATATATATGATAATTATTATTTACGGAAATCTAAGTATTTTCGTTCCAGGAAAAATCTTTGCAATCCTTTAACTGCAAACCTGGACAGCTTACAGACTTTCAGGCTAACGCCATTTCACTCATTAACAAATTAGTAAAGGTATTTAGGATATTGATTACCTTTTTGGAAAGTTTTCGAATTTTGAAGTTTAAAAATCTAAGTATTTTCGTTCGCAAGAAAAAATCTATCACAGCCTAATTACCTGCCCAAAGACCTGGAACGACTTACGAACTTTCAGGCTAAGCGCATTTTATTACAAATTAGTATAAGGGTATTAGATTGATAACCTTAATTTGTTCACAAAGTTTTCGAATTTTTGAAGTTTAAAAAATCTAAGTATTTTCGTTCCAGGAAAAAATCTATCGCAACCTATTACTCCAAAACCTGGACACTTACAGACTTCAGGCTAACGCCATTTTATTAACAAATTAGTAAGGTATAAAGATATGATAACGTTGTTTTCAAAGTTTTCGAAATTTTGAATTTTAAAAAATCTAAGTATTTTCGTTCCAGGAAAAAATCTATCGCTACCTATTACTCCAAAACCTGGACACTTACAGACTTCAGGCTAACGCCATTTTATTAACAAATTAGTAAGGTATAAAGATATGATAACGTTGTTTTCAAAGTTTTCGAAATTTTGAATTTTAAAAAATCTAAGTATTTTCGTTCCAGGAAAAAATCTATCGCTACCTATTACTCCAAAACCTGAACACTTACAGACTTCAGGCTAACGCCATTTTATTAACAAATTAGTAAGGTATTAAAATATGATAACGTTGTTTTCAAAGTTTTCGAAATTTTGAAGTTTAAAAAATCTAAGTATTTTCGTTCCAGGAAAAAAATCTATCGCAACCTATTACTCCAAAACCTGGACACTTACAGACTTCAGGCTAACGCCATTTTATTAACAAATTAGTAAGGTATAAAGATATGATAACGTTGTTTTCAAAGTTTTCGAAATTTTGAAGTTTAAAAAATCTAAGTATTTTCGTTCCAGGAAAAAATCTATCGCTACCTATTACTCCAAAACCTGGACACTTACAGACTTCAGGCTAACGCCATTTTATTAACAAATTAGTAAGGTATAAAGATATGATAACGTTGTTTTCAAAGTTTTCGAAATTTTGAATTTTAAAAAATCTAAGTATTTTCGTTCCAGGAAAAAATCTATCGCTACCTATTACTCCAAAACCTGGACACTTACAGACTTCAGGCTAACGCCATTTTATTAACAAATTAGTAAGGTATTAAAATATGATAACGTTGTTTTCAAAGTTTTCGAAATTTTGAAGTTTAAAAATCTAAGTATTCTTCGTTCCAGAAAAAATCTTATCGCAATCCTATTACTCCAAAACCTGGACACTTACAGAACTTCAGGCTTAACGCATTTTATTAACCCAATTAGTAAGGTGTTTTAGATATGAATAACCTTATTTTCAAAGTGTTTCGAAATTTTGAAGTTTTAAAAAATTCTAAGTTTATTTCGTTCCAGGAAAAAATCTATCGGCTACTATTACGCCAAAACGGTCACCTTTTACAGACTTTCAGGCTAACGCCATTTTTATTTAACAAAATTAGTAAGGTATATTAAGGATATGATAACGTTTTGTTTCAAAGTTTGTCGAAATTTTGAAGTTAAAAAATCTAAGTATTTTTCGTTTCAGGGAAAAAATCTATCGCCTTACCTATTACTCCAGAAACCTGGACACTTATCAGACTGATTCAGGCTACGCATTTTAATTAAACAAATAGTAAGGTATACAGATATGATACACGGTGTTATTCAAAGTTTTCGAAATTTTTGAGTTAGTGATCTAAGTTTTTTCGTTCCAGGAAAAAATCTATCGCTACCTATTACCATTACTCCAAAACCTGGACACTTACAGACTGTCAGGCTAACGTTCATTTTTAATCAAATTAAGTAACCGGTATATATAGATATATAACGTTGTTTTTTCACAAGTTTTCGAATTTTGATAAATTTTAAAAAATCTAGTATTTTCCGTTCTCAGGAAAAAAATCTATCGCTACCTATTACCTCAAAACCTGGACACTGTACAGACTTTCAGGCTAACAGCCATTTTAATTTAACAAATTAGTAAGGTTATTAAAAATATGATAAGGGTTGTTTTCTTCAAAAGTTTCGAAATTTGAAGTTTAAAAAAATCTAGTATTTTCATTTCCAGGAAAAAAAATCTATCGCAACCTATTAGCTTCTACCAGATACCTGGAACTTACAAGACTTCAAGGTAACTGCGCATTTATTAACAAATTCTGTAAAGGTTAAGATATGATAAGTTGATTTTCAAGTTTCGAGAAATTTTGAAATTTTTTAAAAATCAACTAAGTATTTTTTCGTTCCGAAAAGATTTATCGCTACTATTTACTCCAAAACCTGACACTTACTGACTTCAGGCTAACGCAATTTTATTATTAAATTAGTAACAATTGAAGATATGATAACGTTGTTTTCAAAGTTTTCGAAATTTTGAAGTTTAAAAATCTAAGTATTTTCGTTCCAGGAAAAAATCTATCGCGTACCTTTACTCGAAACCTGCGAGCACTTACAGACTTCAGGTAGTGTACGCCATTTTATCAGACAAGTTTAGTTGAGGCGTGAGTTAATACATTGATGATTTAACGTTGTTCTTTCAAAGTTTTTCGATAAAATTTTGAAGTTTAAAGAGAAATCTAAGTATTTTTTCGTTCCAGGAAAAAATCTATCGCAACCTATTACTCCTACAAAACCTGGACACTTACAGACTTCAGGCTAACGCCATTATTATTACAATGTAAGGTATAAGAAGAATATGATAAAGTTGTTTTCAAAAGTTTTCGAAAATTTTGATTTTACACAAAAATCATAAGTATTTTCGTTTGCAGGGAAAAATTATCGTTCGTAGTGCTATACTCCAAAACCACTGGACACTTTCACGCTTCAGGCTAAACGCCATTTTATTAACAAATTAGTAAGGTATAAAGATATGATAACGTTGTTGTTTTTCAAGTTTTCGAAATTTTGCAAAATTTTTTAAAGATCTAAGTATTTTCGTTCCAGGTAAAAATCTATTCGCTACCTATTTACCCCAAAGCTGTGACACTACAGACTCAGGCTACGCCATTTTAGTTACAAATGAGTAAGGTATAGATGAGATATGATAAACGTTGGTTTGTCAAAGTTTTCGAATTTTTGAATTTAAAAATCTAAAGTATTTTCGTTCCAGGAACAAGAATCTATCGCTACTATTACTCCAAAACGCTGGAATTACAGACTTTCAGGCTCACGCCATTTTAATTAACAAATTAGTAAGGTATTAAAATATGATAACGTTGTTTTCAAAAGTTTTCGAATTTTGAGTTTAAAAATTAAGTAGTTTTTCGTTCCAGGAAAGAAATCTATCGCACTATTACTCAAAACCTGGAACACTTACAGACTTCAGGCTAACCGCCATTTTTATTAAACAAATTAGTAAGGTGTTTTAGAATTGATACCTTGTATTGTTCAAAAGTTTTTCGAAATTGTTGAGAGTTTAAAAAATCTAGTATTTTCGATTCCAGGAAAAAATCTATCGCTACCTGATTACTGCTCCACAAGAACCTGGACACTTACAGCTTCAGGCTAACCGGCCATTATTATTAACAAATTAGTGAAGGGTGATGTAAAGATATGATAACGTTTGTTTTCAAAGTTTTTCGAAATTGAATTTTTTTAAACAAATTTCTAACAGATATTTGTTCAGGTAAAATCTATGTGTAACGCTATGTTATTCAAACCTGGACCTTACATGACTTCAGGCTAACGCCATTTTATTAAACAAATTAGTAAGGTATTAAAATATGATAACGTTGTTTTCAAAGTTTTCGAAAGTTCAAAAGGTTAAAAAATCTAGTATTTTCCGCATTCAGAAGAAAAACATTATCGCAACTATTACTCAAACCTGGGGGAACTCTTACAGACTTTCAGGCTAACGCCATTGTTGTTAACTCAAATTTGTAAGGTATAGAGAAGATATTTGATGAACGTTGTTTTCAAGTTTTTTCGAAATTTTTGAATTTTAAAAAATCGCTAGTAATTTTCGTTCGCAGGAAAGAAATGCTATCGGCTTACCTATTACTCCAAACCTGGACACTTACAGACTTCAGTGCTAACGCCAATTTATAAGCAAATTCGTAAGGTATACAGGATATGATACGTTGTTTTCAAAAGTTTTGTCGAATTTTGAAGTTGTAAAATCTAAGTGATGTTTTCGTTCGCCAGGAAAAAATCTAATCGCTACCATTTTACTCCAAACCTGGCCTTACGACTTCCGGCTAAACGCATTTTATGCAAACACATTTAAGTAAGGTATTAAAATATGATAACGTTGTTTTCAAAGTTTTCCAAATTTTGAACTTACAAAAATCTAAGTATTTTTCGTGTCCTAGGGAAAAAAATTATCGTCACTCTTAACTCCAAAACTGGACACTTAAGGACCTTCAGGCTACCGCACATTTTAATTAACAAATTTAGGTAAGGTATAAAGATATGATAACGTTGTTTTTCAAAGTTTTTCGAAATGTTTTTCTAGTTTTCAAACTCCTATTTTTTTCGTTCCAGAAAAAAATCTATCGCTGACTATTACTCCAAAACCTGGACACTTACAGACTTCAGGCTAACGCCATTTTATTAACAAATTAGTAAGGTATAAAGATATGATAACGTTGTTTTCAAAGTGTTCTGAAATTTTTGAAAATTTTAAAAAATCTAGTTATTTTCGTTCAGGAAAAATCTATCGCACCATATTACTCCAAACCTGGACACTTACGACTTCAGGCTAAACGCCATTATTAACAAAATTAGTAAGGTATAAAGAATATTGATAAAGTTGTTTTCCAAAAGTTTTCGAAATTTTGAATTTTAAAATCTAGTATTTTCGTTCAGGAAAAATCTATCGTACTATTACTTTACTCCAAAACCTGGAATCTTTCAGACTTAAGGCTAACGCCATTTTATTAACAATTTATTAAATTTTTAAAAAATGAGAAATTTGTAAAGTTTTCGAAATTTTGAACTTTAATAAATAATAAGTATTTTCGTTCCAGGAAAAAATCTATCGCAACCTATTACTCCAAAACTTGGAATTACAGACTTCAGGCTAACGCCATTTTATTAACAAATTAGTAAGGTGTTTAGATATGATAACCTTATTTTCAAAGTTTTCGAAATTTTGAAGTTTAAAAAATCTAAGTATTTTCGTTCCAGAAAAAAATCTATCGCTACCTATTACTCCAAAACCTGGAACAAGACAGACTTCAGGCTAACGCCATTTTATTAATAAATTAGTAAGAATTTCAGATATGATAACGATATTTGGAAAGTTTTCCAAATTTTGGACTTATTTAGGGAAATCTAAGCATTTTCGTTCGAAAAAAAAATCTATCGCTACCTTTTCTCCAAAACCTGGAACAAGACAGACTTCAGGCTAACGCCATTTTATTAATAAATTAGTAAGAATTTCAGATATGATAACGATATTTGGAAAGTTTTCCAAATTTTTGACTTATTTAGGAAAATCTAAGTATTTTCGTTCGAAAAAAAAATCTATAGCTACCTATTACTCCAAAACCTGGAACAAGACAGACTTCAGGCTAACGCTATTTTATTAATAAATTAGTAAGAATTTCAGATATGATAACGATATTTGGAAAGTTTTCCAAATTTTGGACTTATTTAGGGAAATCTAAGTATTTTCGTTCCAGAAAAAAATCTATCGCTACCTATTACTCCAAAACCTGGAACAAGACAGACTTCAGGCTAACGCCATTTTATTAATAAATTAGTAAGAATTTCAGATATGATAACGATATTTGGAAAGTTTTCCAAATTTTTGACTTATTTAGGGAAATCTAATTATTTTCGTTCCAAAAAAAAAATCTACCGCTCCCTATTACTCCTAAACCTGGAACAAGACAGACTTCAGGCTAACGCCATTTTATTAATAAATTAGTAAGAATTTCAGATATGATAACGATATTTGGAAAGTTTTCCAAATTTTTGACTTATTTAGGGAAATCTAATTATTTTCGTTCCAGAAAAAAATCTATCGCTACCTATTACTCCAAAACCTGGAACAAGACAGACTTCAGGCTAACGCTATTTTATTAATAAATTAGTAAGAATTTCAGATATGATAACGATATTTGGAAAGTTTTCCAAATTTTGGACTTATTTAGGGAAATCTAAGTATTTTCGTTCGAAAAAAAAATCTATCGCTACCTATTACTCCAAAACCTGGAACAAGACAGACTTCAGGCTAACGCCATTTTATTAATAAATTAGTAAGAATTTCAGATATGATAACGATATTTGGAAAGTTTTCCAAATTTTGGACTTATTTAGGGAAATCTAAGTATTTTCGTTCGAAAAAAAAATCTATCGCTACCTATTACTCCAAAACCTGGAACAAGACAGACTTCAGGCTAACGCCATTTTATTAATAAATTAGTAAGAATTTCAGATATGATAACGATATTTGGAAAGTTTTCCAAATTTTGGACTTATTTAGGGAAATCTAATTATTTTCGTTCCAGGAAAAAATCTATCGCAACCTATTACTCCAAAACCTGGAAAAATACAGACTTCAGGCTAACGCCATTTTATTAACAAATTAGTAAGGTATTTAGATATGATAACCTTATTTTCAAAGTTTTCGAAATTTTGAAGTTTAAAAAATCTAAGTATTTTCGTACCAGAAAAAAAAATCTACTGCTACCAATTACTCTAAAATTTAAGTTCTGACAAACTTCATGCTAACGGCATTTTATAACTTAAATATGAAGGATTTCAACAACCATAACAGTATTTCCACACACCTCGAAATTTTCGAGTTTTGCACTTCTAAGTATTTTCGTACCAGAAAAAAATCTACTGCTACCAATTACTCCAAAATTTAAGTTCTGACAAACTTCATGCTAACGGCATTTTATAACTTAAATATGAAGGATTTTAACAACCATAACAGTATTTCCACACACCTCGAAATTTTCGAGTTTTGCACTTCTAAGTATTTTCGTACCATAAAAAAAATCTACTGCTTCCCAAAATTTAAGTTCTGACAACTTCATGCTAACGGCATTTTATAACTTAAATATGAAGGATTCCAACAACTATAACAGTATTTCCACACACCTCGAAATTTTCGAGTTATGCACTTCTAAGTATTTTCGTACCAGAAAAAAAATCTACTGCCAAATTACTCCAAAATTTAAGTTCTGACAAACTTCATGCTAACGGCATTTTATAACTTAATTATGAAGGATTTCAACAACCATAACAGAATTTCCACACACCTCGAAATTTTCGAGTTTTGCACTTCTAAGTATTTTCGTACCAGAAAAAAAATCTACTGCTACCAATTACTCCAAAATTTAAGTTCTGACAAACTTCATGCTAACGGCATTTTATAACTTAATTATGAAGGATTTCAACAACCATAACAGAATTTCCACACACCTCGAAATTTTCGAGTTTTGCACTTCTAAGTATTTTCGTACCAGAAAAAAATCTACTGCTACCAATTACTCTAAAATTTAAGTTCTGACAAACTTCATGTAACGGCATTTTATAACTTAATTATGAAGGATTTCAACAACCATAACAGAATTTCCACACACCTCGAAATTTTCGAGTTTTGCACTTCTAAGTATTTTCGTACCAGAAAAAAAATCTACTGCTACCAATTACTCTAAAATTTAAGTTCTGACAAACTTCATGCTAACGGCATTTTATAACTTAATTATGAAGGATTTCAACAACCATAACAGAATTTCCACACACCTCGAAATTTTCGAGTTTTGCACTTCTAAGTATTTTCGTACCAGAAAAAAAAATCTACTGCTACCAATTACTCTAAAATTTAAGTTCTGACAAACTTCATGCTAACGGCATTTTATAACTTAAATATGAAGGATTTCAACAACCATAACAGTATTTCCACACACCTCGAAATTTTCGAGTTTTGCACTTCTAAGTATTTTCGTACCATAAAAAAATCTATCGCAACCTATTACTCCAAAACCTGGACACTTACAGACTTCAGGCTAACGCCATTTTATTAACAAATTAGTAAGGTATTAAAATATGATAACGTTGTTTTCAAAGTTTTCGAAATTTTGAAGTTTAAAAAATCTAAGTATTTTCGTTCCAGGAAAAAAATCTATCGCAACCTATTACTCCAAAACCTGGACACTTACAGACTTCAGGCTAACGCCATTTTATTAACAAATTAGTAAGGTATTTAGATATGATAACCTTATTTTCAAAGTTTTCGAAATTTTGAAGTTTAAAAAATCTAAGTATTTTCGTTCCAGGAAAAAATCTATCGCAACCTATTACTCCAAAACAGGCAACGATACAGACTTCAGGCTAACGCCATTTTATTAACAAATTAGTAAGGTATTTAGATATGATAACCTTATTTTCAAAGTTTTCGAAATTTTGAAGTTTAAAAAATCTAAGTATTTTCGTTCCAGAAAAAAATCTATCGCAACCTATTACTCCAAAACCTGGAATCTTTCAGACTTTAGGCTAATGCAATTTTATTAAAAAATTACTAACTATTTAGATATGATAACCTTGTTTTGAAAGTTTTCGAAATTTTGAAGTTTAAAAAATCTAAGTATTTTCGTTCCAGGAAAAAAATCTATCGCAACCTATTACTCCAAAACCTGGACACTTACAGACTTCAGGCTAACGCCATTTTATTAACAAATTAGTAAGGTATAAAGATATGATAACCTTATTTTCAAAGTTTTCGAAATTTTGAATTTTAAAAAATCAAAGTATTTTCGTTCCAGGAAAAAATCTATCGCTACCTATTACTCCAAAACCTGGACACTTGATTGTTTGTAAACCACTACACGAAACATATATATATATATATATATATATATATACTTTATATTTATATATATATATAATATATATATATATACTATATATATATATATATATATATATATATATATATATATATTATATATATATATATATATATATATATATATATATATATATATATATATATATATATATATATATATATATAAAAAATATATAATAAAAATATATATATATATATATATATATAATATATATATATATATATATATATATATATATATAAATATATATAATATATATATAATAATATAATAATATAATAATAATAATATATATATAATAATAATATATATAATATATATATATATATATATATATGCTATATAATATATAATATATATATATATACTATATATGAAGCTGAAGTTAAGATAGGGATTCTTGAAGACGTTTTGTGTGCTCATACCAGTGCATACAGCTGTTGTGTGAGAGGCTCGCTTGTGGGCCTCCTGTATACATCCTTTGAAAACGGTGCATCTCCCTCCAATTCACATTATGCTGCGTAATAATCTGGCCCCTCTCCCCATTGGGAAGGAGTGCCAAAACAAAGAGGTGATTGGCCGAAGGGCTGGCGTGGCCCAGGGGCAGATCAGACTCGGGGCTTTAGTTAGAATTTCGCTCAAGAAGTCGTATATAGGAGTTAGTGACCAATATTATTGATAAAGTTATAATTACGAGTGTTTTAAAGTAATTATTAACGGTGTGTGCATTTACTATACTATCATTTAGCTAGTTGATACATTTCTTGTCAAATATCGGTCACTGATAAATAAAGCCACTACATGAAATATCTCTCATTGATCCACAAATCTGAGTTTATTAATAAAATCATTGAAATTAACTATTGGAGGGTGAAGAGAGAGTTTAAAATATATATATATATATATATATATATATATATATATATATATATATATATATATATATATATATATATATATATATATATATATATATATATATATCTCTCTACAAAAAAAAATATATATATATATATATATATATATATATATATATATATATATATATATATATATATATATATATATATATATATATATATATATATATATATATATATATATATATATACTATATGCTATACTACTATATATGTCAACCTCCACAATGTAACTAGAAAACTATAACAGCTACATGAAAATAAATAACATTTTTGTAATCAGGATAAATTTAAATGATGAAATAAATAATAAAAAAAAACGCTATCCAAAAATTTAAAATTCTTAAAAATGTTGCAAAACTGTATGATAATTATCGTTTTTTAAAAGTACGAAGGAGCGCCCTAGTTGCCAGAAGTAGATTTTTTTTAACTAAACGATACCCCAGGGTAAACCACAAGTATAGACCGAGTCCGGGTTTCTCGGCCTACCGTGGGACGACAGGGGGGACTTCGTCCACCCCTCTGTCCCACCGTCGGCTAGAACCCCTGAAAAAAAATTATTAAAAAATTATTAAAGATTTATCTATATACGAATTTTATTAATTAAAATAATTTTTTTGGCAACTCTTGCGCCCCATTCTACAGCAGAAACTGAAGCTTACTCAGGGCGTACGCTGCCAAACCTAAGATGATACTAATATTTAAGGGGCTATTAATAAATAGTAGAATAAAATACAATTTTTTTTAAGTTTCACCCATGAAACTGCTCGCTGAATTCCAAAATGTTATTTATTTTCCTGTATCTGTTTATGTTTTTTAGATACATATATGTTGCTTTTCTGGAGCTTGGACATATATATATATATATATATATATATATATATATATATATATATATATATATATATATATATATATATATATATATATATATATATATATAAATATATAAATATATAAATATATATATATATATATATATATATACGTCCATATATATATATATATATCTTTTCTCACCTTGCTATATATATATATATATATATATATATATATATATATATATATATATATATATATATATATATATATACTCGTCAAAATTAACGCACCACTGGCTCATAAAAATCAATATACACATTTCCATACCCCATGATATATATATATATATATATATATATATATATATATATATAAATATAATATATATATATATATATATATATATATATATATATATATATATATATAACAATAATATATACATATATATATATAATAATAATATAAATAAATATATATATATATATATATATATATATATATATATATATATATATATATATATATATATATATATATATATATATATATATGTATATATAATAATATTATATAACATAACAATATATACAGCCTTCATATATATATAGCAATAATATATATATATATATATATATATATCTTCTTATATATATACAACAATAGCAACAATATTTCCAAAAATTCAAATGTTTATATATTTATGTAATATATATATATAAATATATATATATATATATATATATAACAATAACAATAATAACATATATATATATATAACAACAAATATATATGTATATGTATATATATAATAATAATAATATAATAATAATAACAATAACAATAATATAACATATATATATATATATATATATATGTATGTATGTATAATAATATAATATAATAATAATATTATATATAATATATATAATATATAACAATAATATAATATTTATATTACATTTATAATATATATATTATAATATGCAGAAGTATATAGGTGAGTAAATTAACTAAAGCTTATCATTTTATAACAATATTAAATTTTTAATTTCGTATTACAAAAACACTTGTTACAAGAAAATGGTGTGCAAATTCGGAATCAGCACTACAAACTCCATAAGAAAAACAATTTTTCATTTAACAGGCAAAAGTCTAATTTTGATACATCCTGTGTTATTAAATTTTTAATTTTTCTAAGTTTCGTTTCTTTCTCAACAGCATCCTAATTAATAACTTGTGTCATATATTAAAAAAATTGTGAAAAAAAGTAAGAGAAAAACCTTTCACAGCCCCATGAAAATCATAAGGTCATATATATATATATATATATATATATATATATATATATATATATATATATATATATATATATATATATACTATA
>JABUQX010109712.1:30000-31609 GCA_015478945.1 Trachelipus rathkii
GAAAACAACGTTATCATATTTTAATACCTTACTAATTTGTTAATAAAATGGCGTTAGCCTGAAGTCTGTAAGTGTCCAGGTTTTGGAGTAATTGGTAGCAGTAGATTTTTTTTCTGGTACGAAAATACTTAGAAGTGCAAAACTCGAAAATTTCGAGGTGTGTGGAAATACTGTTATGGTTGTTGAAATCCTTCATATTTAAGTTATAAAATGCCGTTAGCATGAAGTTTGTCAGAACTTAAATTTTAGAGTAATTGGTAGCAGTAGATTTTTTTCTGGTACGAAAATACTTAGAAGTGCAAAAAACTCGAAAATTTCGAGGTGTGTGGAAATTCTGTTATGGTTGTTGAAATCCTTCATAATTAAGTTATAAAATGCCGTTAGCATGAAGTTTGTCAGAACTTAAATTTTAGAGTAATTGGTAGCAGTAGATTTTTTTCTGGTACGAAAATACTTAGAAGTGCAAAACTCGAAAATTTCGAGGTGTGTGGAAATTCTGTTATGGTTGTTGAAATCCTTCATAATTAAGTTATAAAATGCCGTTAGCATGAAGTTTGTCAGAACTCAAATTTTGAAGTAATTGGTAGCAGTAGATTTTTTTTGTACGAAAATACTTAGAAGTGCAAAACTCGAAAATTTCGAGGTGTGTGGAAATACTGTTATGGTTGTTAAAATCCTTCATATTTAAGTTATAAAATGCCGTTAGCATGAAGTTTGTCAGAACTTAAATTTTAGAGTAATTGGTAGCAGTAGATTTTTTTTATGGTACGAAAATACTTAGAAGTGCAAAACTCGAAAATTTCGAGGTGTGTGGAAATACTGTTATGGTTGTTAAAATCCTTCATATTTAAGTTATAAAATGCCGTTAGCATGAAGTTTGTCAGAACTTAAATTTTGGAGTAATTGGTAGCAGTAGATTTTTTTTATGGTACGAAAATACTTAGAAGTGCAAAACTCGAAAATTTCGAGGTGTGTGGAAATACTGTTATGGTTGTTGAAATCCTTCATATTTAAGTTATAAAATGCCGTTAGCATGAAGTTTGTCAGAACTTAAATTTTAGAGTAATTGGTAGCAGTAGATTTTTTTCTGGTACGAAAATACTTAGAAGTGCAAAACTCGAAAATTTCGAGGTGTGTGGAAATTCTGTTATGGTTGTTGAAATCCTTCATATTTAAGTTATAAAATGCCGTTAGCATGAAGTTTGTCAGAACTTAAATTTTGGAGTAATTGGTAGCAGTAGATTTTTTTCTGGTACGAAAATACTTAGAAGTGCAAAACTCGAAAATTTCGAGGTGTGTGGAAATACTGTTATAGTTGTTGAAATCCTTCATAATTAAGTTATAAAATGCCGTTAGCATGAAGTTTGTCAGAACTTAAATTTTGGAGTAATTGGTAGCAGTAGATTTTTTTCTGGTACGAAAATACTTAGAAGTGCAAAACTCGAAAATTTCGAGGTGTGTGGAAATACTGTTATGGTTGTTACCTTCATAATTAAGTTATAAAATGCCGTTAGCATGAAGTTTGTCAGAACTTAAATTTTGGAGTACTTGGAAGCAGTAGATTTTTATGGTGCGAAAATACTTAATGGTTGAAACTCAAAAATTTCGA
>JABUQX010109713.1:5000-23261 GCA_015478945.1 Trachelipus rathkii
AAATTTTCTGTGTACACTCATCATAATAAGCCAGTCCTTTTAACCTGTCGTCTTCCATAAGAGTACTGAAAGAGTGTTTTACTGTACTGTACTTGTGGTGCATGGCTGGGAGAGTAGTATCATCATGCATACAAAGCCCTTTTTCGGTCGAACGGGAAGAAAGAAGGTAGTTCTACTTTAAGACCTTGGGAGATAACAAATTTCTTAGTCTTCACTACTCAGTTTTCTTTTTTCCTTCCCAAAGTTTTGGTACCAAAGTTTTCTAGTTCCTTTTCTTCCTATGGGCCTCTAGGTGGTAAAACTAATAAAATGAAGCTGTATTTTTCCTTTAACTCATCGATGATTGGGTTATGAAAGTAGCATGTGGAAAGGATGTAGATGTGTCAATGCATAAGCAGGTGTATTTTAAGTAGAAAACCGTAATTCCAACAAAGAAGAGTTATAGAATATCCAGATACGGGAATTATTAAGGATCTTCCTCCAGAACTCGTGGGATTGGTTGCTAGATGGTTGCCTGCGATCTGCTGCCTACGCAACAAATCCGTGGGTATATAGTTCAAGATCAAGTCCCCGCATTGCTGGGCGATATGATTAGCTCTTCTTTTTTAAAAACACTGATGTCATCGGTAAATTTTTTTTCTTCATCTTCTCCGATGGCTCTAACCATTTCCACATGTGTTGATGTGCTGAGGAGAGGTTTTTGAACGATATCCCAAGGTCTTGGTATTCGAGAAACCCATTTACAAAACGTGGCTGTATCATCGCATAGTACTTCCGCGATCAAAATATCATAGACATGATGAATGAACTGACTTAACATGCGCTGAATGCCAAACTGAAAGCGCTTTTTTCTTGTGGTAAGCATTTCCTTTAATATGGAAGGGTTTCCTACTCTAATGCTTGCATCATTCGTAACCAAAAGTGCATCCTTAAAACACGTCTGATGCCACTTGAAGTTGTCCAGACCATACTGGTTCTGGAATAGGCTTGAGGAATGTTTGGGCAACTTAATTTTTTCTTCTCAAGGACCGACTCACCAAAACGTAATAATGTCGCTTTAAATAATTTTCCAACAGTAATTGCGGGATTCTTTTTCTGGTATCGTGGTTCAATCATTTACTACTTAGATTTAGTTTGGTGTTAAGAGGCAATGAAAGCATAATGCTTTTTTACTTTATATATAGCTTGTTCCTTTTAGTACGTAGGAAAAATGAAAGGCCATAAATGATGTAGGGCTTGTACTCTAAAAACTCTCTGCATTGCAAGAAAGAGTGGTGTTGCCTTTGAGAAGAGAGTAAACACTTTCTAAGCGGGGGAAAGCTGCCCCCACTGCCCCCCTCTGACGACGGCCCATGGAGTCAGTGGAACTAGAAAGTACAGGACAGTTTTTAAAATAAGCTTTTTGCCCTTTGACTCGACCCTAATCCAAAGCCCCAGGGTGAAACCAGAGCCCCCCGCCCAGATATGAGAGCAGTACTCCATACAAGGGCGGATGAAGCCCTTGTATAGCTGGAATAACTGAGAGAAGGAAAAAAAGTCTCGCAGTCTAAAAACAGAACTCCAGTTTCTTTGGAGGCCGCCCTAGAAACCATTGGTGATGTGAGGTTTTCCAAGACAATTTTGTTTGTTTATGTTAAGGCCAACTATGTTTATATTGTACGACAGGTAGAGACGAAGAGAACTGGTCGAAAAGAGATAGGAAGTTAGACAGGTGTCTTAGAGAGGGAGAATTTGTGCAGAAGTTGGGTTTTTTAAAGAATTGAAATTCACAAGGTTTGAGACGACCCCATCCGGAAATTCTTGCCAGATCAGCGAGAATAAGAATCGGAGAAGAATTAAGATGAGAGGCAAGCAATTCTAGAAGTTAAAGAGGGAGCAGAATTGAAATGAGTTGTATGAAAATGAAGGGTTTTTTTTTATATTTGAGTCAATGCATATGAGGGTGGATAGAGTTAGAATTGTGCAGGGGAGAAGATCAATATTAATGAAAAGTATAAATAGAGTGGAGATAAGACGAAGGAAAGAAAACCTGAGGAACATTTTACCACAAAATTGACAGAAAAGGAAAGAAGAAGTCGCCCATTCAACCAACAACGCAGATATTGGAGGCGATTGAAAAAAAGGAAAACTAGACATAGAGTAAGGCAAAGAGAAGAACGGAAACAGCCAAAGGAGAGGAGCTCCGGAGAGCCAGTGACACCGCCGCGCGTGCTCATCCCGTCATAAGCTTTGGAATAATGTCAAGCGCGCCTATTCATGACCTTCGCAAGTCTCCCTGTAGTTTTCTAAGTAAACGGGAATCCAAAATCGTAAGGTAGGAAAAGTATAATCGCCAGTAAGAACCTCGAAGCGCCGAAGCCCATACTGGCGATCGGAAAAGAAAGTGAATTTTTGAAAATTCCAGATAGTGATCTAAGAAATGAAGAGTGAGAAGGGTTTTCAAAGGATCTTAGATAGAAATGCAAGTGAGAGCTATATTGGCGAATAGTTAGAAAGGATTTATCGCAGGAGGGGCGGCTTCCGGACGTTTTTTTGGGAAATAGGTTTGGAAACAATGTGCGTGCTTTCCAACAATGTGGGAAAGTGGTTAGTATTGAGACTTAGATAGAATAATAGTTGAACGGAGGGGGGAGGGGCCAGCTCGGAGCACACTCCCTCAAAACTCGGGGAGGAATGCCATCCGGGCCACCCGCCTTCCAAACGTTCATAGCCCAAGAGCCCATGCGCCCGATCAAATGTAATCACAGGCAAAGACATTTGACACATGAGAGTAGAAGGAGGAGGATGAGGAATGCCAGAATCGTCCAGGGTTGAGCTAGAGGAAAATAGGAGGCCGAAGAGATTGGCCTTTTCAGTTGGAGAATTAGCAACAGAACCATCAGATAGAATTTTAATGATAAATTTTATTAATTAAATTTCGACAATCAAAAATAAAATATTATTTTGAAACTCAATTTACAAATATTACAACTAGGCTTCACGAACGTACAGTGGCGGAATTATGACTGCCGAGAAATTTTGATTCATTTGTCAACGATATTTTAAGGGTTCATCGATTGTATTTGATGCGATAAATCGATATATCGATATTTACCAAGATATATTATCAAATTTTTCTTTCTTTTTATGTGTGCGATTTTACTTTGAGTTTTTGTTTACAAACATTAAAAAAATACAGTGTGGCATAATGTTGTGATCAAGTATGAGTGAAAATATTACTTAATTGCTTTCTCCGAAAAAAAATAGTTAGAAAGAGTTAAAAGAACAGTCAGACATCTAAGGTAGAATCGATTGTTACTTATTTTTACAACTGGCTAAAAATCGTAAATGAAGTCAGAAAAAAGTTCGAGTTCAAACCGTGAGATACTCGAATATCAAGGAGATCATGACAGAAGTGAATTCAGTGATAATCGTAGGCATCACAAGGGCAATTTGAACTCTTTTCGGAAGATTACAAAGGGTACAGATACGTTACCAAACACGTTAAGGATCCACGAGGAATTTCGATCGTTTTGAACTAAAGCTACCAAAAAACCAGAGACTAAATGTTGGGTAATATCACTGTAACCGTAAAAAAAAATTAACTATCGCAAAAAAAACACTGAACATTTAAGACGTTAAGAGTACACACATGTACGCACGCAAAAAACACACATTAAAATTGAGTAACCTAAATCGTTAATAACAAAGCTGAAAAATGGGAAGAAGGGAAGTGATATCACTTATAAAAAAATGGGACCTAACAAGTCCAGAGGCCTTAGATTATTTATTACAAACCTTCACGAGAATAAAAAAAATAATCCAGATCGGAAGGAAAATTTATAATGGTACAATCCATTTTCAATAAAAAAAAATATCAATGGATTCCTAGTTATTAAGGTGATTGCATTGGCTAAGAATGAGTCATAAAGGAGAAATGTGAATTCCACTATATGGGCAGATTCCGTCCATTAAATTTACTACTCAATGCAGCATTTAAATTGATCTAGAAGTTGATGTTCAATACGTTGGAATTCGTTATTCAAATAAAAGGGACGGAATCCTTTGCAAGCAGCAGATTTTGGTAGGAAGTGAGCTCTGAGCTGCGAAGCGACTTTTTATATGAAACTAAACGACCACGAAGCGGTTTTCAATTCGTATTCTTATCAAAAAATGCAATTTAATAAATTGATGTCTAAAATTTATCAATTTAACATCAAAAGGTAGTTAAAACAATTGTCTATAATACATAAATATTACATTACCTGAAACAACGTGATTTGTTCACAAAAATAGCCATTAGTTCATATTACGACATTTAGCATCAATCACGTGCTGATAACTTGATTCTTTTTTATATAATAGGAAATTAAATAATAATTATTACTTCCAAATTACTAGAAATATTATTAGTAAATATGTTTTCAAACGACCAGTGAAGAATTCTGATACTTTTGATACAAGAACGAAATCGGTACTCAAAGCGGCCGAAGAACACAAAACTTTAAATTTTACTAAAACAAAATTTTAGAGGTCAAACATGACCATATAGATGACCTTTTTGACCGAATTAGTTACAGAAACTTATACAAGATGAAAATTGATATATAAGGATTAAATTATCAATCCTTCCCCCCCCCCCAACCAAAAGTCCCTAAGGACCGAAGGGCATTGAGAGAAAGCAAAAATCATAAAATGCAACTTTTATTCCAAAATGAAAAGCCTAAATTGTCATGCTAATTATTACACTTATAAACAAGAAAATACACTACGGATTGATTTCCAAGAGGAGGTAACCCCATGTGTTTACAACACCCAGGGTGAATATTAAAGTTCCCAATTCATTGGGAATGTAAAATATAAGTCAACCGGTGAAGAGAATAAAATTTCAAAACTCAACCTTGCTGCAACAAGATTTTAATAATATATAATATATATATATATATATTATCATATATTATATATATATATATATATATATAGTAATATATACTATATATATATATTATACTATATATATATATATATATATATATATATATATATATATTATTATATATATATATATATATATAATATAATAATAATATATATAAATTAGTATATATTTATACCGGTATATATTTTTTTAATATTATACCGGTATATATTTATATTTTTATAAAATATATTAAATTATATAATATATATATATATATCAATAATAATAAATTATATTATATATATATATAATATTATAATATATAAAATTAAATTATATATATATATATAAATATATATATTCATTGAAAAATATTTAATTTTTTTGTACAAAACTATGGAACACCAATGGTATTTTGGCGAATGTAATTTTAAGAAAGAATGGTGGTAATGAATTCACCAAAAATAAAACCGGTAGTGGCTCCCGCCCACTATTTCAATTGTTTAGTGGTATAGGTCAACTTGATAGGTTTCATAGTGTGTAAACTTAAAATATTTATTTACACATAAAACCACACCAATGTGGTGTTGAAATTTTGAAAGTGATAACTCACTTTAAATTAAGTACTTATACTTACTTTCTTTGTATTTGAGGGCTTATTTTTTCAATGATTTTGACTAATTTATCTTAGAAGTCGATTTATCGTCGATTGTGATATTACCACTACTTCTTAATGGAATTTGATTGTAAGTAGCACAAAATCTTGGTATGCTTTAAAGATTATGAAATTAATTTCTAAATTCAATGGAAAATAAATTTTTTTTTAAATAACTCCAAAACTAAGAGTTACAGAGAGAAAACGAAAGTATTTCTTCCGAATAAAGGAAGGATGACGTCCCCTCTGAAGTGGTGGCGCGTCAACCAAAATATATAGGTATGATAGTTGTGAAATATATTGACACTACTACGAAACAACATCTATTTTATATAATAAACTAAATTTATTTATTTTATATAACAATATTTTCATGTTTAAGATATTTATAATTTTACAAAAAATGATGACCATTTGCACCATACGAACTTCTTCACAGAACTTGTTACAAATTCAAGCTAGAAAACAGTTCCCTTAGATAATGCTGGTCACATTTGTAACAGACTGAGTAAATACAAAGTAATTACGACACATTTAAATAAACTATACACATCTCAAATTTGAGCCTGAAAGAGTCATATAATAATAATCAGATAATTTATAAATAAATAAAATATATTACATACATTATGATTAATGATATAATAGCTATATATTAATTATATATAATATTATAATATAATATACAATAAAGAATAATATATATAATATATACTATATATATTATATATATATATATATTATATAATTAATTATATATATATAATATATATTACTAATATTAAATATTATAGTAACTAATACTATATAATATATATAATATATACTATATATATAATATATATATATTATATATAATATATATATATATACCGTATAAATAATAAATATAGTATAACTATATACTATATATGCATATAACTAATATAATATGAAATATATAATATTATAGATATATATATAATATAATATTATATATATATTATAATCAGTATAAAACATTATTATTATATATAATATATACTACTAAACTCATTAATATGATAGATACTCATATATTAATATAACTATATTATATTAATATATAATACCCATAATAAAACATATACTATTATACTACAACTACCCTATATATAACCTCACTATACTATACTATAACTCATAAACATATAACCTATATACCTACTCACTCCTATACCACCTAGTGACTTATATACGATATCAGCTATAACGACATATAACTACAATTAATATTAATAGCTATCCCATATATTATGAGTATACTATTAATACTCCTATATAAGACTAATAATATATATATTACTATACCAATATAAAACTAATATACTATCCCAATATATACCCTATACTCACGCTTAATTATATAAATATATAGTATAGGATATTTATATGAATACAAGTACAGATAACAAACGCATACATGGAGTAATTTGAGTATAAGAGAGAAAAACAATCGAAATCTATAAGAGAGGACGATAGGAAAAGGACTGGAAAGAAAATCTTAATTAACAGGTCCTATTTATAAGCAACTCTTGAAACAGGTCCATCGCTGTAATTGTCATAGCTACCACTGAAGTAATCCGTTACTCGCTATCAAGTATATCTCTGTGGTATCTTCAGTTTATTATAGAATTGAATAATGGCCTTATATTCAGACTTTTTATACGAATATAATGAATTGAATCAATCAATCAGTCAAAACAATTTATTTGAACGCGAAAAACAAAAAACATTAAAATAATTCTTTATGTTCCTTCCTTACAATCTAATTTGTTGTTTTGTTTTTTTTCTAAGCTATAAATAGCCTAAATTTATACTAAGTAGATGACTGGGGGACAGAAGGAATAGAAAGATGGTTTACAGATCTAGAAATATAATCAACTAAGAAAAAGAATCATTTGCAATGAGAATTATATATTCATTTCTAAAATTTCGGTAAAAAGATTATTCTATATAGAACATCTGTATTTAGATAACATTACGTCGTAGGAGCAAAAGGAAAATTAATTATTTAAGTGATAAATAATAATTATGATTATATATTTAAAAAAATTAAATTGTTAGATAAGCTTACCTTTAATTCCATTCAAATGAGTCTAACTCTCTTTAGTCTTGAAATTCTCAAAAGAAACTAACTGTCCACCATCTTCTTTGCATTTATTAATTCGCTCCACTCCAAGGTGAAGACCATAACTCTTAACCGAGATCCGTAAAGAACACACAAGCACTCCAATAAACTCATGATAAAAGCTCCTGTTATGCTCGAACTGCAATTTGGCAATAGAATACTAAAAATAATTAAATAAATTTAGTAAACTTTGAACAATAATATATAATAATTTCAATTTATGAAGCTCATACTATCTAAAGAAAAAGTATGATTTTTTTTTTTGCAAATCAATAATTTATTTTAATTTAATCTTATTTATCTTGATAAATAATAAAACATTGAATTACTTCTATTATATCCTAAACTAAATAATGATTATGATTATAATAATAATATATAAGGTCCAAGATTAATAAACTTAATAATAATATAATATTATGTAGATTAATATATAAATATTAAAATATAATATATATAATATATTAAAGTTAATATAATATAATACATAGATATAAATAATTATTAAATTATAGATATACTAAAATATATTATAATATAAATAAATATATATAATACATTAAGGAAATAAAAGATTTTTTTCCTAATATAATTATATTCTAGAAATGAGTTATACTAAACCGTTATACAAGATATTTATAATGAATGTACGTTAAGTGGATGAACTAGTAACAGTACTATAATAACTGTATATATATCTCATGATAAATACTATATAAACGTATAAATAAACGCCACTAAGGACACTCTTTCAAGCCATCAGTTCATAGGATAGACTAGTGACATGACTTAATATGACAAATTGCTGAATAAATAAAATAATAATTATATATATATAATAATATAAATTATATATAATTGTTGGATATAAGGTCACACTAATATAAAGATAACTAATGTCGAGGGTTCGAAACCCACAAACGAGAAATTAGTAATATCTATATATTATAAATATAAGATTTATAATTAGTAATCAGCCTAGAAGGCTAAATATTACAAAATTAATAAATTACTATTATGCTCTCTATAATGTATAACACTTAAATCATTGAATATCAGTATATAATGGCGAGTGTACTTTATATGAAGAATCCTGCAAAACCATCTATAATATTCGCTAATTACATCCATATATGTATATACTATCATAGCGAGTATATATATATATAGTAATATGTGATATATATAATACTAGATTATTATGATAATGGTCGTATACTTAGCCTAGTACTCACAGATACATTACAATATATGACTACATAATAGACACTAAGCCTATAATAATTGGTTCTCAATTCTATCATTACAAGTATATGACTAGCTCAGTATATATAAGTTAGGAACAGTACTATAATACTTTACTTACTACTTAGTATAACTTAACTAGATAGAATTGATACATAACTCAATAGCATCTATACATCACTAGGCATAATATCATCTAATTATATACTATTATAAATAATATATATATGAACTTATATATATAAACTATACTTATATCCATACCCTATATAAGTTATACCCTAACATTACTATATCAGATAATATAATATAAGTAATATATACAATATAAATCATTTTATACTCTAAATTCACACTACAATATTTTTTAGTGTGAGCTATATACTAATAAATATACATATTCTAAATTATCACTAACTATGATAAAACCTAAATATAACTACTATCTAAATATAACCTAGTATATAATATACTATATTAATACATAATAATCACTATATATAATAAATAATAATATAATAATAAATAAGATAAAGTAAACTACTATTGAGCTAAATAATAGATACTATACACACACCAAAATATATAAATTATAATCATATAATAAGAAAATAATATAATATATTATTAACTAAAATATTTTCATCCGCATATAATATATTAATTATACTATGAATATATATATATAATAAAATCCTGCATCGTATCCATATTACTTCATATATTATAGGTAACTATATAATCACAAACATACGCTAGATATGTAGCTATAATATAACTATATACATAATATCTATAATATATATAAATACTAAAATCATCAAACTATATATATATATATAAAAATCACTATAATTCCACTAAAGATTAACCTACCTATATAGTACCTCAAATTAATATATATTACTATAATTAGCGGAAATACATCATATAACTATATTAAGAAAAAAAGAAAATACTACAGTATATGATAACTAATACACTTATTTTTATTACAAAAATCATACAATATATCTGCAAATCTACGACAAATTAGAATCTAATTTAATACAGTCTTATAGAATATTAATCAACTATATCTATATATTCAATAATAATATAATATATATAAGTAATATATATTAATAAATAAATTATAATTAATATAAATAATTAATATATATAATTGATATAACTATAACTATTGATATATAGTATTTCAATATATCATATATATACTATATATATATGATATATATATATATGGACTTATACTATATATATATATATATATATATATTATTCAGTATATATATATATATAGTATATACTATATATGGATATATATTATATATATATATATATTAATATTATATTATATATTATATATAAATAATATATAATAATATATATATAATCATTAATATATATATATATATTATATACGGATATATATATATATAATATATATATATATAAAATTATATATATATTATTATATATATATATATATATATATAATATAATATATTATATATATATATATATATATTAACAAGAGAATACTAGGGACAATGACTGTTCAAATTAAAAGTAAATAATTAAAAGAAAAAGAAAAATTTTGTAAAAATAAAATATATATCTAACCCCTTCAAGCTAACCCCCCAAACCATAAATTCCTCTACATCACAGCAAAATACGTAGAAACATAACCACATCTACCTGAAAAACCAAGTTGTAGATACTCATGTTTCCTTCTTCATCGGCTAAAACGAATCTAAAAACTTAAACCTTTCAAAATCAATGGAAGAGTAGCATTCGAAAATATCTTCATTTCTTACGTCAAATGAAACTTGACAAAAGTAGAGAGAAAAGATTTGACACACTCCATCTTGGAAGCAAAAAGCGTTTGCAGTTGATGTTCTAGAAGATAACATTGCGCAGATGCTGATTGAAATCACTGAAGCTCTTAAGATCATTTTGGTCTCATCCTCTTTATTGTTTGATTTCAATTTGGCTCGTTTCCAGTAATCATGCTTGATGAAATCATAAATAAATTTTAATAAATTATAATAATAATAATAATAATAATAATAATAATAATAATAATAATAATAATAATAATAATAATAATAATAATAATAATAATAATAATAATAATAACAATAATAATAATAATAATAACTCAATATCAGCATTTATTTTATGTTATGATTTTTGATGCTTTTTCAAGCCTCCTGAAATATTTGTTTTTCTACAGAAGAAATTTCTTCAATATGTATTCATGAGTAAAATAGAGCTTTTTGGTTTTCATAAATGTACCAAGCTTTTCAAGGAGTAGTACAAATAAATCTATTAGTTTTATTTTCAAGAATTTGACAATTTTATTAATATATATATAGTTTAAATATAACGAAAAATAGAATAAATAAAATTAATATTTAAGAAATTTGAAAAGCTAAAATGCATTGACTTTTTTGTTTATTTAAATATGTTTTAAAAACTGAAAATTTCATATATGTTATATTTATTTACTTGGTTTGTGTTTCTTAAGGAAAGCATTACTTCCCCAATGCAATTCTATAAAAATCATTCGGTTCTTGTTATGATTTGGAAAAGTTTTTATATTTTGTTAAAAATTTTTGTTATGCTCTTCTTTAAAATGTTGAAATACTTTACTCGGCTTACTCTTATGTCGCGACATTCTCATGTTGAGGGTATCTCTTTGTGTATCCGATATAAAAGGCGTTTACATCCACTTTCAGAACATTTGAAATCGGTACACAACTCGTTACTACATCCCGATTAACAAAATAAAAGAAGACGTTTCCATCATAACCAAAAGGAATGATTTTTATGAATTGCGCTTAGGGGAATCATTGCTCTTAAGGATACACAAACCAGTAATAAATATAACATAAAATAAAATGTCCCAATTTTTTAAACATTATTTAAATAACAAAAAGTCAATGGATGTGATCTTTTCTTAAATTATAAATTATTAATGTTTTATTTACTTTATTTTTGTTATTAGTTTAAACTATATTTATATTATAAAAAACCTTATTAAAATCTGAAAATAAAACTATTCCTTGAAATATGTCCGAAGTATACGGACGAAAGGCTTGGTACGTTTATAAAATCAATAGTTTTATTTTACTCCAGAATATTATTGAAGAAAATTTCTTCTGTAGGAAAAAATACTTTCAGGAGGCTTGAGAAAACATCAAAAACTTCTATCAAATGATAATAATAATAAGATAATATAATAATAATAAAGTAAAGTTAGTAAAAATAACAATAATAATAATAATAATAATAATAATAATAATAATAATAATAATAATAATAATAATAATAATAATAATAATAATAATAATAATAATAATAATTAATAATAATAATAATAATAATAATAATGAATAATTAATAATAAAGATAGCAGTAAAGTCTAGCCACAATAATAATAATAATAATAATAATAATAATAATAATAATAATAATAATAATAATAATAATAATAATAATAATAAATAAAGTTACCATCCGATCGCAATTCTTCGAAAACGTCTTGAAAACATCATGAAGATTTTAAAGATTTTAACCAATCTTATTTAGCTCTTAAAATGGTATCACTTTCTTTTAATCGTTTTTATTATTTATTTATCTTCTTATTTTGTAACATTTTACCTTTTCTTATCTTTTTATTGCATTATTTTTTTTCTTTTAATATTAATTATTTCTTATAGTGTTCCTTACAAACGGAAAGTAAAAATTTTAATTGAAAAGAGCAGTAGTATGGAGGACCCAATCGACGGGTTGCCAGATTTTTAGCTACTGGAAATATTGCGTCGCCCCTTTTTGGTATGAAGGGAACGATCAGCGGGTTGCTAGATTTTTCGCAACTGGAAATACTGCGTAACCCTCTCACTGTGGATATTTTTTTTGAGGACGATCTAATTTCTCTAGTTCTAGGTGTGAGAACTACACATCCATCATTATCAAAGTGTCCTGATTATCAAATATAACATCATTTTTGAACTATGAACAAATGCGGACATTGACAAAGTTTCCTACCAAATCTAACATTACCATGCAAAAACTTAACCTAAGCATACGTTTTTAACATATCAATAGCCGGTAACATAGTAATATCTGACAAAACTTAACATTTTCTAACAAACCTAGTATAACCAAGCAGATCTAAACCACACTAAGCTACGAATTAATTATAAAATATTAACAAAGTATCCAACCTATCAAAGACACGATATCTTTACACATATATATTTTTCATTTAAGTTAAATAGCAAATTTAACTTAAGCAAAGTTACGTACTCATGCCGAAGAACTACATAACTCTGATCATTTCCTTCAAAGATGACTATCCTCCCTAACAATCCTAAGGTTAATAGAACTTTCTATCCCAACTATGTTACCTAAGTCCATATATATATATATATATATATATTATAATATATTTCATATAATATAATATATACTATTATACTATATATACTACTATATATATATATATATATATATATATTATAATTTTATTATATATATATGTATAAAATATTATATATATATATATATATATATATATATATATATATATATATATATATATATATATATATATTATATATAATATATATATAATAATATATACGTATAGTAAATATATATATTCTTAACCTGTTAGGCCTTCTAAGTTCATTTATGTTAGATAATAAATTGAAATAAAGCAATTTTCGTACTCCGTACCAACTTAGTACATAACTCTTGTAATAATGAGTGCTGTATGCTGCAAAAATTGGCCAAATCAGAAGGGCTCATGTAAAGTTAACCAGGGAAATTTAGTTACACGGCAGTTGACAATCACTTTTGAACCGAACTTATAATATTGTCGAAATTAATGAATATTTTCCTAAACAACCGACTTCAAAAGATCATCAGCAGATATATATTTAGAAAACATGGACGAAACCTCGAAGGGATATAAGCGGGCATACCCTCCCGAAGGAAGCCTTAATGCCGCTTATGTGATATATATATATACTATAATATAGTATATATATATATATATACGTATATATATATATATATGTATATATATATATATATATATATATGGTGAAGTTTCCCAAACGAAAATATCTTCCGTAAGGAATTAAATCTAAAAAGCACTTATTTTTCTTAAAAAAGTTTCAATAAGTAAAAATTATATATTAAAAATGTTACATTTGTTATATGATATTATAAATATTATAAATATGTTGTAAAAAGTAGTTATATTTTATAAAAACTTAGATTTAAGCAATAATAATGAACTTTTAACGATAAACTCCATTTTGTTTTTCTATAATGTTCAGAAAGGGAAGGCATACGCCATCTATGGTAGTTTCGGTAATTTTTCGTTTTATTATATTTAAAATGATCCATTTTTATAAAAGTTAGACCATAAAATATAATTTTTTTAAATATATATAAAATATAATAAAAATAAAAATAAAAGTTATAAATTTGTCAAATGAAAATATTAATTTTATTTGTATAAAAACAATTATTATTTATGTATTTTTTTTTATTATAACTTTGCACGATTTTTTCGTTAAAAAATAAATAATCTGGTGTTTCTGCTTTTGTTTTATTAGCCTTTAAAAGAGATAATTCGTAGAGCTTAGCTACCACTACAGAAATAACTTGCTAATATAGAACAATAAGCTGAAATACCAGATCCAACCTATGAAGCCAGGAAGAAGAAACTCTACAAGAAGTTGGACTGTCTCGTCTCTCTGCTAGAAGTTGGACTGCCGCGTCTCTCCCCTGGAGTTGGACTACAAGATCTCCGACTGGCCCTAATTCTCTCCCTCTCTCTGAGCTTACCAAGAGGCTTAGAAACCTCCTCAGGGTTACCAAGAACCCTTTGGACGATCTTCAGGAGGTTCTCCTATCGGTGGATGGTCTCCGTGGATGGTGTCACTTTCGCTTGACTTCCGAGATCTTCCAGTTCTGCTGCCACCTAAAAAGTAGTCTAACTACTAAAGAGATAAATTCGCAGGTAACCGCTGAGGTTACCCGTTATAGAGATAACTACAGAGAGTATTTTATACTCTCGGTCCAGACTGTCCCAGAGTTGGCCAGAAGACCCAACTCTCTGTTTAGCCAACGATTTACCAACGAGCTTGGGCAGATCAGTATACCCTCTCCGCCAACCTACGGCCACCTTTGCCTTAGTCAGACTTTCATCGAAACAGTCGACGGGCTTTATCCTTGAAGTGGAACAGACTGACACCGCAGGTATACACAGCCTTAGCCTGAACAATCACCCGCAAAAAAGGCCCCCGTTTTTAAAAAACATTTTCCCCAAAAATATACTGGATTGATGAGGTAGTGAAGTTAAGAGATAACCGATAATTATTATATTTCCCCCCTATAGCCAGTGCGTATAGAATTGCTTGCATCATCGCTCGCGTCGCCTATATAGTTGTCATTACCAGATAATAAGATATCTATCGGAAGTGGTTGCACCATATAACTGATAAACTATATAATTGAATTGATATATGATAGTTATATATTTATATATATAATACTATATTATATATACTAGTTATATTAGTATATATATATAATATATATATAGTATTATATATATATAAGTATATATATTATATATAAAAGTGTAAATGCAGTGGTACGATGAAATTATTATGAACTACTCTTCAATTTATGTATTTAAAGGTAAGGTCAATTATTGCCATCTGCAATATTACTTTTCTGTTATATTATATTGAATGTATGCTGCAAAGGTCCGGTCAAAAATATTAGTTAAATATGTTTGTATTGTAAGGATAAACAACAACCAATGAGAATTCATCTTTTGAAACTTATTTTAAAATCTGGATTTATTTTTAAATAATTTTTGCTTAATATATTATTATTATTATTATTTATTTATTATATTATATATTATTATTATATTATTATTATTATTATTATTATTATTATGTATGTATTATAATATTTTGTAAAGCATTCTGAAAAAAGGGATACTATCGGTATTACTACGTATATATATAAATGATTTTTATATATATACTATATATAAATAAATATTTATTGGAATAAATGCATTCTTTTTGTAAAGTGTGGCAGCGGCACAATCTTCAATTTTTGTTAGCTTTTTATATTTTGATTTCAAAATCGATTGCCTTGTCTTTTCTTGAGAAGAAGTACGATTTTACAAGAAAACTCTCTTTCTCTCTATTTCTCTCTAAATGTCTGGTATATATATATTTGTCTTACTAAATTAATTGAAAAAAATATACATCTATTTTTATTTATTGTCTTTAAGGACTTGTTGATTGGATAAGAAGGCGTTAATCTAAATTACTGTAATTTTTATAAATAGTAAAATTTTATGTATTTTCATTCTTTTTCACTTTCATTGTTTGTTAATCCAAGTTGTATATAGTTTGGTAGCTCTTAACGCCTCGTATGTTCCGATCAATTTTATTATTTTGTTATTGTGTATAATTTTGTATCCAAGAAGTGTTTTGTTTTTTATGTTTATTACTTTTTTAATATGTTGATATAATTTCGATGTGGAAAATATTGCTATTTATTTTATTGTAAAGATAAAGGTATGAAAAAGTTTGTGTTTTTTAAAGGGGCAATTTAATATATGTAATTATTATATTTGCATTGCTATTTCCAAAGCTGTCTCTGCAGATACGATTTGCAAGGTGCATTCGTGTATCCGCATTGTTGCTAGATAATTACTGGCAGGTGTAAGCGTGTGTGTTATTGAGAATTTTATTTCTCTCGAAGTTATCGCAAATATTTAATGTTTCAATAAAATAATAAAATATGTTTATCAGTTTAATATTTATTATTTTAACATATGGTTAATGTTTGAATTCACATAAGGTAAAAATAGATTTTGTTTAAATTACTAATAGGCAACTCTTTGCATTGAAGTAACAGCTGTTTTAAATGTCAGCTGGTCTTGCATTGTCTTGGGCACACTTAGAGGTCGAAAGTCTATTTGTAAATTTGGCACAATTATTCATTTTAATTTTCATTAAAAATTCTGCATCTCTAATCAAATCAGTAAGCCTGTATATTAAGGAAAAACAACTAGTATCATATATCTAAATTCGCATGGAAGAGAAATATTTATATATCTTTTATATACTATTTAATGGGCCGAGGATCTGTATAATTTAATGACTAGCTTTACGCCATTTTGTATGTTGATTAACATTGTTTTGCATAATACAAATTCGTGCACATACAAATGTACATACTGCATGTATATATGTATGGTCGTTGATCTGTATTTGCAAGTGATATTTTTCAAAGCATAAAATATATATTGGATATTTTATAACTGGGTACTCATATATCATCTAATTCGGGCACAATGTTATGTAGATACCTACGGACATACTAACTACGATGCATATATTTTATAAAAACCTAGTTTTAGTAAGAGCAGTACATATTCATTTATTTTTTATAAAGTATTTTTAAATTATCCCAGTCGTTTCCTTTTGAGTGTTTCCAATCGTAATTTACTTTCTCATTTATTCAATTTTCAAGTAGTCATTATTTTAAGTCTTAAAGACATTGGAGATCAGGAAAAAACATTTGCACTTCATGTCTGCTGCAAAACGTGTGTTGAAGATTAGGTAATAAATTGACGCTCCCTGAAACGGCTTTCACATAAGGCAACGAACTTCGGTCAAACCGTTGTTCTACTTGAAGGGGGACCTTCAGGGAGATAAGTTGGTGAGTTTTAGATAACAATCTGCCACTGTAGTATTGCACTAGGCCGATAACTCATTTAACTAGGTATGGTCTCTGTGATACTGTCTTACCACATACCAGGTTTGAGAAAAAAAGAGTTCTTAGATGTGTTAGTTGGTTTGGCATTGTCCAACGGGGCCGCGACTCTGGCCACTAAGGATTTGTTTATACGCTTGGAAGAGTAAGTTTCATGACATATAATTAAGTTCTTTTCAACCAACTTGCATACCGAAATATAATATTATATTATATATATATAATTTATATTTACTTATTATATATATCATTATATTATATATATATATAATTATATATATATAAATATATATATATATATATATATATAATATATAGATATATTATATATATATGATATATATGCGTATTCGTTATACCTAGCTTGTGTAGGGGTGAGTGTCTATGTCGTTTGCGATCGGCCATATCCGAGTGTTCATGTGGACGTCGATCATCTCGAAATATATGATATTCTATTATATAAAGTCTCTCTCTTTT
>JABUQX010109714.1:0-22500 GCA_015478945.1 Trachelipus rathkii
ACAGAGAGAGATGAGAGAAGATAAGCACTACTACCACAAATATATCTATCTGTTCATGCATATAACCACATGACATCACTAATTATGAGGCTATAGTTCTCATTACCTTTCCACACTTTATCTAAAATATTGTTATCTCGCCGCATACTATTAGTCACTTATAAATTTAATTATTATCTCTCAATATTAATTTTGCTCCTTTCTTCACACCACAACACTCCCTAATATGATTGTGTTAATAATAATATATAATAATTCAAAATATCATTATTTTATCGATCTTCCTCACACCTAACACATCCCTAAGATTGTCCATCTGAAATATTGGGACTTTAGATCTTTACCTCTTATTCAAGACCATAGTCTCATAAGTATACATTAACACAGGTAACAACATACCCTCATGTAAACCCTAGCGCACTCAAGACTTAGTCTCTTAACATCCACCAAGGATTAATTGCACCAGCCACCTTCTTGCCATTTAAAACTTTCCTACTACACTCTGCACCATCCGGTTCCTTTTCATTCAACATTTAATTATCCTAATATTTAAACTCAGACACTTGTTCAGGTGTTCACTTTCCAGCATATCTTCACACCGACCTGTCCTCACTCGCTACATATATAACTTATTTTTATCTTAACATTCAGGCAGAAGTTCTACACACGCTGCCAAACCGCTCTACCAATCCCTCAAACTCTTCTCAGATTCGTCACGCAAAACCAAATTATCCGCATATCAATAAGTGGGTGCCATCCACTTGCTTCCATTCTCCATCATTCTAACACCATCCCCTGCCACCCCCACCTATAATTCTTTCATAACCCCATCCATATACAATTGAATAACCAAGGAAACATAACATATCCCCTGCTCACTCCACTTATTAATATTTAAAACCAAATCACTTTCGCACTCCATTTATTCTTACACACACACTTCACTATCGTCATATATACTTTTGATTCCATTCAGAAGCCTACCACTAACACCATATATCACTAACGCCTGCCATAAAGCTTCCTATTAATCCCTATCTATGCACTGATATTTTTCTTTAAACCTAATGCAATTTATTCAACTATCATTTTCTCAAATCATTTGTTTGCATTGAAAATTTCATCAAATGAAGACCCTTGGACTGAGCTTGTCCAGGTAGCAGAGTTTCTTAGGACCACCTGCTTCCCATAAAGGGTGGCTGGGGTCGGCAAAGGTAAAGCATGTACAGCCTATTGTTCTGACCAATATGACTTCCTGTAGTTCTCTAAAACTTTCTGCTAACTGAGCATGCCTTCTCCTTCTACACTGTAATAAATTAATCCTTTATAATATATTATATCGTTTGTAAATTTGTAATTTCTTTCTTAATCTTTACGTCACACCACTTATTAAGATATCATAATACCTGATGTTCATTTTATTCCACTTTCTCCCATGCTAGTGGAGAAGTAGAAAATATATATGGTATAGAATATGTTGTGACATTTCTCTATTCGTTCACTCACTCTCAAATGTCTTTACACGATTTAGTTTCCTAATCGCTATAACAATGCCCGGCTTTGATATTTAGCTCAGAGTGTTTGATTAAATTGGATATCTTAATTCTCGGAGAGTACTCATTAGTGAAGTTAGTTAGGAAGAGCACAATTCTGTATATGTGTTGCTCTTCTGTATGTGTTCTGTAAGTAGAGGTCAGTCAGGCTCTCATATCACGGTCCGAGTCTCGCGCGGTACACTCGCCACTTGAATTCTCACCAGTATTTCATACGAAGCTCATGAGCAATGTTGCCTTCTTTCTCGCGCGAATACACACTGATCTATGATATAGTTGTGATTGGTAGTGAGCATATTAGTAAGAGACGCAAACTTTGAGCTGGCGTCACTTAAACCTTTTTTTTTTATAGTCTATTCTAATGTATAGTCCTCATTCTTCATTCTTATTCTTCTTATTAGATAAGTAAGCTTTATTGTATTTTTCTCTCATTTAAAAGATTTACTCAATGCTTTCCTCACAATCCTCTCTCTTCTCTTCTTCACCCTCGTGTCGTCCATAGCCCTACTTCAAGTGAAATGCGCGGATAACTCTCATAGGTAAATTCTACTAAGAATCCGAACTAATGGAATTTATAGAAAATAACCCTACTATGATCGACCTAATATTGCTATACGATCCACTCAGTACGCTCTCACTCTAATATATACCGTTTGAGCCACGGTTTAGCGGTCAAAAGTCGTAGTATATACGGTCTGTTTATATCATAGCCAATTATTTCTGTAGATTATTCTTACCCTCATATCTCATTTACAATATCACATTACTCTTACCTCTCTTTCTATTGTTTTTTTATTCATTTTTTTTCTAGTCTTTCTTATAGTGACTCCCAGCAAATTAATTGAAGTAAAGCTGATAATTAATGTTGTCATCACTTTGAAAATATATTAGTATTTCCCTTTTTTAGATAATTGGTAATTCTCAGTATATATAATTCACATAATTTATATTCTAATACATTAATTAAAATTGAATGATAAATTTCTTATACTTGACACTCTGTCAATTATTCACATTAACTCCACCCATTATCTTGTGCCAAGATTATGGCTCTGACAAAAGCCATTTGAATCCATAAAATAATAACTCTTTAAATAAGAAACAAAGGAGGTCGAGTACTTCTCGAGTGCGTTCCCATGGAGACAGTTGCTGAAATCATGCTTCTGGAGATCATAAAAAACACGCTGCGCCTTATTTAAGTTTATCTAATATACAAATAAATGGGAATAATATGACATGAAAGTAATGTACAAAGTATTTGGTGTGTATATACGATATTTTGACACCATTTAAACGATCCACTTTTTTGAGATGCTCTCGTGCATGCTATATCTACTTCTGAACAAGTAAAGACGTACTATTCTCACTAGCTAAAACATCTTTCTTCATTGTCTCGTCCTTCTAATATTACTATCAGCTCGTGGGGGATGTGTGGTCTTCGCTTCTCACGTGATCTTCCTTAGAAGGATCACACTTTTTGATCATCAATGCTCAAATGGTAGCTTCCAAGTCACACACTTTTACTTTGTGTCGTGACTCGTCACTCTGAGCGCCTCCCTCTCCCAGACACCATCTTCAATTCACATACCACAGTGTTGTTTGTAGGTGTCGCATATACTCATAGAGAGGAGAGGTCGCGTTATGCTCACATAAGCGAGGATTAAAGCGGACCGCTAGCACGCATATTGTGTGGAAGTGATTTAGGCTCTCTCTCTATTTGTAACTTCATGAAAAAATACAAAAATAGAAATCTACAGCTATTTGCCTTTATATTCTTTGTCACATACTCTCTCATTTACAATCTCTTGCTAGAGAGCTTTTACGCTTCTTTATCGAGATCACTCATGTTGCACTGCATATTCTTATCAGTGCTGGCACATGTTCTACTTATGTACCCATAAGAGAATTTGTCATATCGTCTTTTTTTATTTATATACATTACTCCTATGTAATAAGGTATGAGGAACCCGGTTAGAAACTTTGGAGGAAAATATATAAAATTTGTTCTCCTCAGTATATACTTATTGTATATATCAATTAAAAAATATTAGTCCAGTACTACTAGTAGCTAAAAGGATATTTCAAAATTTAATAAAATAAGTATTTTTATTTTATTTTTTATTATATTATTATATATTATATTTTTTTTTTTTTTTTTATTTTATTATTACTGCATAAGTTTTAAAATTACAATGAATCATGCAATTTTCATATTTTCAAGTTAAAATATTTCCTGAACTTCAAAAATGTTAAAATCTTCTTTGAAGAAAGCATTTCTTCTATTAATGTCATGCTTTAAACGTATAAAAAATTAATAATATGTTACTCGCAACTGTGTATTACCCAACCACTACTCACATCTTAGGTCGAGGAGGATGTCTTACTTAGCAGTGCTAGAGTGTTACAGTGCTAGGCACTAGCATTAAACTATTCAGTAATTCGAAATCAGTGTCGCACTATATAATTAATTCATACTAATATATGTTGATTCCATTAAATTGATCTTAATATACTTTTACTTCATTAATTCAAGAAAAAAACCTATGTACACATAAATAATCCATACATGAACACTTCGACAATTGCCATTTATGATTTTTCAGTCATTTTGCAGGTCTGCTGTCCTTAGCTAGTTTATTTCTCACACGTTTCTGATCTTCTATCGCCATTAAGTAAGTATTGATTTATAAATTGGCAGAAAATGTTTGTCTGAAATATTTATAATTATTTATGCTTTAGAAAGTTTGAGAAGGTAATATTTATTATTAAAGAGATCTTGTAAACAATCAAATACTTTATAAATTTAGCCATCAAAACCGAGAATTCTATAACTACTTATATATGTTTATATTCACTACCATATTCTCTCTCTCGTCTCTCTCTCTCTCTCTCTCGCCCTCTTCTTAAATTCTTCTCACTATTTAGTCAAATCATATTCTCATATTATTCCAGGTCTTGCTTCGTTTTACTATCGCATATTTTCTTCATCTAACTTCATCGTAATTTCAACAATATCTTTATAATCTTTCTTTTAAATCTCTTATACTGTTAACTGTCCTTCACTCAAGGAAAACATTATTATTTTACTTTTATTATAGTATAACAAGTTATATCATTTTCTATTCAAATCACATATCAAACTATCTATCTTATTACTGAATCTTTCTAAATTCTAATTCGCAGTGATCTCATTACTCATCACATCTTCTCTCACTTTAGGGGATACGAGGTTCATCAAGTAGTGTATTTCAACACCACATCTTTCTAAGGTGGCCTCACTTATTTAGGTCGTATCCTCTACTCCGGCCAGTCGAAGTCTTATTATACAGTCTTTCGCATTTTTTGTTCTAGCAACTTTTCTCTTCGTACCTACGTCAGACAGTAACTCAAATACATATATGCTTTAACTAATATAGCTATCTTAAAATTGAGAATTATTAAGAGGAAAAAGCTCTCTATATATAGTAAAAGTCAGAGTTGAGAGTAAATAAAATGAAGAATCCATGTTACATAAATACGAAGAGCTGAAGTCTAAACAATGTTAAGTTACATTAATAAAACATTGATAAAATGATGATGGTAGTAAAGTCCAAAGCCCTCAACATTGATACAATAGGTATTATTTTAATTTACATTATTATATTATTACTTTATTTTACAATTAAATGATTTAGAAACACTCATGATTTTTTCTAATCTTCAATATCTGTATGTCACACTTTCTAATAATTAATTATTATTAAATTATTATTTATATAATATTATTGTGATGAGTTATTTTTTGCTTTTGTATTTATGTATTATAGTATTAAGCTATTATTATTAGTATGTTATTATTATTATTTTCATTTTATTATTAGTTCGGCGCTCTGTTTGTGCTTGTGAGCGAGTAATCTCCCATCATGTCAAAACTACATCGTACAAGTACTGTATATATTGTTGATAAAATCCTTTCTTGTCTGTTATAAAAGGGTGTGACTTGACCTTGCGCTCCTCTGTTACGTTTTCTCACTTATGGCTTCGCCCTATTATTCTTCACGTTGTTGGTATGGAGCCGACGGCTGAGGTCCCAGGGTGTGACTGCTGGAGTGAGCGATGCTGGGCCCTCACGTACTACAATCACATTCTCTCCTTCATAGTCTTATACCTGTTTAGCCACTTAAGCTCGCTATTCTTAAATTGGATCCTTCTTACGGAATATATATAGTGAGGCTTCATCCAGTCTTACCAAGACTTGGGTGCAGACGGAAAAAATCACTATGCTCATATAACCTTTATCTCATTTTGATGGTTAGCGGTCATAATATCATAGCTTATACGGTTGTGTCATATTTTATAGGGTCTCAGAACCTTCCTGGGCTACCTAGGTCTATCTTTATTAGACCCCTAATATATGATTCAGACCCAAGATCTGAAGAATATGCACGGAACATTCCGTTCATCTCTCACCTCGAAGGGAAAGCCTGGAGGTGGAGGCTGGGGTGATGTTTACCTATATCTAACCTGCGAAGGGAGACTGCTCCTGTGCTCAAACATGAGTTCTATTATTATACTATATTTAATATAATAATTACTTTGCTGTTATATCAGATATCACTATCCATTATTATTATTCTCAGGCCTTGACATCATATCATTATGAGACTGTTATGTCCGTCACACCCTTTTATTGGTTCCATGATTGTCTGAGGTGGTTGTTTACTAATTGATTAATTATTATTCATTTGGATTTTCTTTCCTCGACTCCATACAGAGAGCGGTCAATGCCTGAGTTATTTTCATATCTCTCTTAAACCCCATTGAAAGTGGGTGTTAAGTCCGCCTACTGCTCCTCCATTATACAGCTGTCTAGATCCAGTCTTTGACCATGTTCTGAAAGCACCCTCGTGCAGTTGAGGGATTCCTATATCCTGTCCACGCGAAGATCCATGCCACTATAAGCGCCTTTGTAAAACATCTGATGCGTTCCCAAGACGGAGGGAGGGTCTCTATTCCTCTAACACTTCGCTCTTTGACGTTGATTCCTTCCAAGAAAGATCTATCTCATATATTTCAACCCATCCTAGTTGCTCGATTTGAAATATTCTTCGCATATTGGAAAGACTGTTTCTCTATCACTACCTTATATAATCCTACGTATTTTCTTAGCATTTTTAATTAGTATTTATCTTTTTCCTCTTTAGATACTATCTTTCTAACCCATCCTTGTTGCTTTTGAAACTTCAATCATTTGCTTTTATGTAACATTCAAATATATAGATAACCTTTTAAGCCTTTTTATTATTTATATATATAGCTCATTTCTTTTATATATATTATAATATATATATATATATATTAATATATAATTATATATAGTATATAATATTAATATATATATATAGTATATATTTATATCATAATAATTATTAATATATATTAAATATGGAGAAAGTTTATAGCTCCAAGTAAAATTTGCTTCATAGCTTTGTAGCTACACAATGGTAATGAAAATCCTTCTTTTCCTGCGACTCGATGTTGCCTTTATGAAAGGAATATTTTACTTCTATTACAATTCATATAATAATATAGATCATAAAATATATAATATATATTTGATCAAAAAATGGACATATATTTATATTATATATATATTATATATATATATATATATTATATTATATATATATATAATATTATATAATAATATATATATGGTATTAATATATATACTCAGATAAAATTATATATATATATATATATATATATAATTATATATTATATATATATATATATATATATTATATATATATTATATTTTATATATATATATTTTAATATGGAGAAATTAAAAACATATACATATATTTGGTATTTGAAACATATATATATATATATATATATATATATATATATATATATATATATATATATATATATATAATCTCGAATTAGAATAGGGACTAAGTGAACTATGAGTGCGCTAGGTTTAGACATGAGGGTACTTAGTTGTTTACCTGTGTTAATGTATATAGTAGTTGAATTATGTCGATCTGGAATATAAAAGGTATATATTTGTAAGGTATCACGAAAGTATTCAGTATAATATAATGGGTACATAATTAACCCTAGGGGCGTGTTAGGTGTGAAATGATTGATAAAGTAACTAAATCGAACACAATTAGAGAGTTTGTTGTGGTAGTGAAATGAAGAGTGATAAATGAGGGAATGAACTGAGAGATATATCACAATATGGAAAGTGATTCGGGAATTGATAAGCTAAGGTTTTTGGTTATTGTGGATGTATGTGATAGGTAAGAGGAAATGTGAAGTGGTAAGTTTTGGACAGTAAATAAGGCTAGTGAAGAAAGTTATGATAATTAGGCGTGAATGGAGGGTTTCTGGTGAGAAGGGTAACAATATATTATATGATTTCTTTTATGTCCTATCAATATATACTATATATATTATATTATACCAGTGTTACCATAATGAGGCGGTTATCAGTTGTGGTACGAAAACCTCTTCGACTTGCGATTGAGGGGAATTAAAAGATCGCTACAAATAGGTAGTTTTTTGTTTTATTATTGTAGCGCGAGTAATTTAATTTTATTATTATTTATTTTGTATTTTATTTTGATCATGGTTACTAATAATGGTAGTAATGTTAATGATTATTTAATTATTATATTATTATTATTATTATTATTATTAAAATTAAGAGCACATCTTATCCGAATCAACTCATTTTCGTAGTGATCGTATTTTTTTGCCTTCCTATTGGAAATGAACATCTTGTATACAGATTAACAATCTCAGTTGGACTGGTTTAACTTTTTCCGTTAGGTATATATATATAGATTTATTCCACCCAGTAAATATATCCTATTAGTTATTCCTAACACTGGTATTAAATGCCGCATTCTTGGTTAATGCTGTGTGAGGATTCCAGTCATGTATCATTAACCACTATCAAAAAAAATATTTATATTTATTATTCTTATTTTATAAATATTTTATTTTAATTTATATTAGTTTTAATTATTATTTAATTTTAATTTATATATTTATTATATTTAATATTATAATATTTAATTTATAATTTATATAATTTAATTTATATATATATGAATAATTAAGACAACAATAGACAAGATGTTGAATGAATATAACGGAAACTTTTTATGTATTATATATTGATTCCTTTTACATCGTATTATTATTACATTTATTTTTTTAACTTTTTAAACATAAGAATGAAGTGAACACTAAACTTTTTAAATATTATTTTCTTTTCTTATTTATATTATAAATATTTCACCAAATACTATTTTTACTTCTTTTATTCAATTTAATATATCGTCATCTACGTATTACAAATTAATTACTCATATTAAAAATTTCAGTTAAATAACGATCATTCGATAAAAATTCTCAAAATCGTTATATATATTCATTACCATGATCACTTTATAAATATATATATATTGCTTAATATATATATAAATATTATTAAATAAATTATATTATTTAATATATAGTTTCATGGGTACCCCTTCAATAGTTCTATCCAGTACTGATCTCCACCTATCCATATATTCACAATTAGTTTGTTGATTTCCCTTATATACTATATATTACTAGGTCCATGACTTCTTGCCGTATTACTATACAACTATGAAAATAGCAGCCATAAACCTCTTAAGAAAGACCCCTCCATCTATTATATATATATATTATATAATAAATTAGTTTTCAATACAGTTTATTTTTAAAGGTGAAAGGCTATAGATTGATAAGGTATATATAACTATTTTCTATAGTATAGTATATATAAAGTAGAATATAAGTAGTAGCCATGAAAACTAAATATTAGAAAACCTAGATAAAATATGTAAAGAAAGATCGTAAAAAAATGGCAGATATATCGTTAAGAAATTATTATACGGGCAGGCATTGATATAATAAAGAAAAAAAAAAATACAGTAAGAGAGAATGAGTTCTGGTTAATATTTGATATAAATAAGTTGAGAAGTGCTATTTAACTATTAATTATGGGAAATGGAGAGAATATTTAGTGGATAAAGGAAGGATTTCACAAGATATTTCCGATTAACGCATACAGAATTAGCAATATAAACCCTAAATACACGTCAAGTATATTAAAGATATAAATGCTGGTATAAGATTATTTATAGATATTATACTAATTCATATAATTATGTAGTATATATATAAATTATAACTATGAAAGCAGTACGAAATTAAAATATAAAGATCTTCAAGACATACAATGAAGGTGACAACAAATTGTATAATTTAATAAAGAAAATTTAATTTATATATTCCTAAGTTGTTTTTTTTAAATTATATATTAAAATTGACATTTAACAATAAAAAGAGCCGTTCCAACGTGTGAGCGAATTTTGATTTTTTAAAATATATTTATTGTATGATTGTATGTGTTGCATTTTTAGAGAAGTCAGTCCCACTTAGCACACTTCAACGGCTCTCATCAGATGAGAGGACCGAAAGGACTATGATGATCACTGTGAATGTTAATAAACCACAAAAAATCCCCTAGGGGCCGCACATCGATTAGTCAAGACTTCGGGTTTTTATCTACCTGGGGGCAAGAATTAAAACTTGACTGCGCCACCATTACCGAACCGCGTTGGTCCGCATAGTGTATTTCTATTAAAAAATTATTCAATACATCTTTTGCAATGTAATACCGGCCTTATAAAGTTCGATGTGGAATATTCTCGGCTTACCTTTACAACTTAATTTCCGTGCACGGCTGACTCATATAACGTTTCAAGTGTAACGCTCTTTACAGTATCATTCATTTCATTTCTACTACCCTGAACAAATTGGCAGGGGGAGAATAAATCTAAGAGACCGCACGGATGAATTAAAGGCTGGATAGTTTTTAGAAATTATAACATATAGAATGACTATATCTATCGGTTTTGCGAAGTCCTTTGATAGTGGAAATCTCTCCACTAATAGGTATATTATACTGCCCTCATAGGCCTTATTTGTAGAAATGCCTTTAATTTATGTTAAGTAACGTATTTATTATTATTATAATAATTTATTACTTGAAAATGGGCTAAAATAACGTACTGTAATTAATAATGAGGGGAGTGGTGTTTGCTTTATTCTCCTTTCTTTCACGCAGGTGAGAACATCAGGGGAGACATTATCAGGTAAAAATGGCAGATAACTTTATAAGGCCGTATAGATGCTATTTTATCAATTATTATCCTATTATTAAATTGCCATATGTCTATTTGTCCACCAACGTAGTTCCGCATAAGTCTAGTATTTATATATTTCTTTTGCCCCCAGTGATGATTTATATTAAAACTCAGCTAATAGTACTCTTAACTTGTGAAGTAGACTGCAGGATTGACAGACCTCCAGACGTCGGGCCTAATCTCTCTTGCGCATGATAACGCTCGGCCACCATTTCGATCCGAAGTGTCAACCTCCTACGCCACGAGGCGTCGTTCTTTACCTATATATACCCCTGTTGTTATCCCTATCCTTACGCCCGTCCATCTTTATGGGTAAAGGTTAACTAAATGGATAATTTTATTTTAATTTTTTTTTTTAGTTATCTCTATTTCTACTTTTTTTAAGTTAATTATATTGATAATACACTAAACTCGGTCTTTATAACTAAAAGGAATGAGCAATACTGTGAGCATATTTACCTCTCTATTCTCTCAATCATTCACCCCTCACACGACTAGCACACATATAAATTGTTTATATTACTACTAAGTATTAATAATCATAATAATATATATATATATATATATATATTAATATATAATTAATATATATATATATATATTTATATATATATTACATATAATTATACAGTAAAGAAGAATATATGGTAGGTTGAGAGTAATGTGTAGCTAATTACACCGGAAACCATAGAAAATAGTAGATTAATATATATATATAAGTAATAGTAATATATTAATGACGCAAAAAAAGTTCCTGCTCACACAGAGAAGCGACTCCACACTCTCTCACGCTTGTGGATCTCGTTACCTAAACACCCCTTTATAACGCTGATATGATATTTAGTGTCTTCGTTATAGAAATAGATTATGTCGCAATCAGTAAAAATAATAATCTACCATCCTAGGTAAGTCTTCACGGTGACTGATGGCGGTACCCTTACACTTGTAATAATATTATGATAAATGATATTTTATTTCCTAAATGAGTTATTTTTTTAAATTATATAATCCCTAGGAAACTTACAATTGTAATATATAATATACCTCTCTCTATAACATAAATACTACGCTCGCTATACTAATTATATATACACTCCTATTTTAATGCCTATACATTTTCCTTTTACTTCATGCCTTTGCCTCAATAAACTATCCACTAATTATCCCTCTCCTTCACTATATACATTCCACATAAGAACCCATTTCCATTGTTTTAGTGATATATCCACTGTAATGTATAACTAATATTTGTATCGTACCCAGCCATACCGAAAGCCGAAAATAATGTAGTACGGTTTCACGAGCAGAACCAATTAAAACCTCGATCAAAATTATAATAACACAACTCATCGTGCCATCTTCATTATCGGTTTTTATTTTTCTTCGCGCTCAAATTTTCGGATATAAGGCGTAATCTTGGCGCGAAATTCACTCTCGGAGGCAACCTTCCATTTTGTCCACAGATTCTATCTCATTTTTCGACTATAAAGTTTGTTAGGTTTGTTCATTATGTCAGGATAGATTATTCTTAGATCTGTCTATATATTACAATTTCTATATTTTACTAACTAACCTAATACTATAACTACGTTATATTCACTCAATATAGTTTTATACTCGTATACGAACTTAGTGTCTTTGTCCTTCATATAACTTTATTCCAACACTATAGACTCATCAAATAAATTAAACTTACTAGTACATTAAACAACAGGTGCAACATACCCCTCATGCTAAACCTAGCGCACGTAAGTCTTGTCCCTTCACATCCGCGTGTATATATAATTATATATATCCAATATAATAATTATATATATATATTATATACAATAAATATACTTAAACATATATATTAATATAATATATATTCATTTTATAATTTATTAATATATATATAATTAATAATTTATTATATTATAATTATAATAAAGTATTTGAATTATTTATATAATATGATATAATAATATTTTTATATATATATATATATATATTATATTATATATATATATATATATCTTAATAGGCGGATGACAACATAGGATCCTCTATTTGTGGAGGAATCTGATAATAATAGTGTTCTGTAGAGTTATGTAAGTTAAGATGGGCACCTTAATCTAATCGGAAGAGGTGATCTACTGTTCATAATCATCCTCTCTGTATATATTTAGTCATAGTAATATATTCTAATCTGCGGCAGAGTAGTATGTAGATTAGGGGTTATGAATGTTTGCCATTATTAATACGGGTGAATTGTAGCCATCGTGAATAACTATGATTAGATCTGTAATCAATCCTTGAAAGATTAAACCAGTACGGTGCTTACTAAAGTAAGATCTCAATCTATAAAGAGAGTGAGATTTGGGATTCTTTAATCTAAGTTATAAGATGAGTTGTAATTTTTCTTTGCAGAAAATCGAATGTTAAAAGGGGAACTAGAGATATAGTAGATTATTATTGGTGGGGCGAATTTGTATATTAATAGAAGTATATTATAATAGTAGTCCTTTATATATATAATAGTAGATATAGTAATGGGGGAATGTTGCATAATTAGGGTGATGTAGTAGTTGGAGTAATAGGTGCGAAGAGCCGAAAGAGATAGCACTTTGAAATGTATACGAAGTTTTGGAGTCAATTTGATAGCGCTAATATATTTGTAAAAAGATGTACTATGTCTAATTGGTTGGGAATCTTCAAATAAGATTAATCATTATAGGTGATTTCGTTGAATAATGATAGTAAGGAAATAAAATGATTGAAAATGCAAGCGAGAGATGAGATATTTACCGATATGAGGAATATTTCATTCGAAAATTCTGCGTTTAAGACAATTTTTTGGTGTCTAAAGGATCATATAAAGTTGAAGAGTTGGATTTAAGATCAGTAAAGAGGGAGTGCCAATCGATTGACGTTGGTAGGAATTACCAACTATTAGCCATTAAGGTTTGTACAGTTGATATAAGGAAATAGGTATTTTGGGGAATAGAGTGATAATTGTTCTTGATCGGGTAAAGAGAAGATAAATCTAGCGTTAGTAAAGTGAGATGGAGAGCTCTAGATAGATATTTGACGTAAAATTTTCACAAGAATATTGCTACCATTCGATCGGAGATTTGAATTTTAGATAGAGAGTTTGTGTGATTAAGTGAATTAATGGGAAATTTACGTTGTAGGGCGATGATTTTATCGGGTGATTGTATTAGGATATGTGTAAGCGTGGTTACGTGCAAGAAAGGCGCTTCATATTGTCCACAGGTATATAAATGTGAAAACCAGACGTTGGATGTTCCGAGACGATATATGGAGAAAGGGAGAGCTGTTACTTAAGAGAGGATAAAACATGTATATTGTAATAAATTTTGGTTTCAGAGCAGTGAAACATAGGGAGGTTAAGGTAGGGATAAGGATACGAAACACTATACGCCCAGGGGAAAAATCTCTTAGATTTATAGTCTATATATGAGTGTTCATTTATAGTTTTATGTGTGTTATTATTTTATTTTATGGTCTTTTGGCGAGGTGATAATGTCGGTCAAGATATTTTTCATTTTGTATTAAATAAAATGAAAGGTGCTTCTAGAGTGAAAGTGGGTGACTGATTCTGTGTAAAAGATACAATAGGCTTATATAAATTTATATAGTATTAAGTTAAATTAGATAAGTATCTTAAATGAGCTTAACAAAATAATTTTCTCAATATTGGTGACATAAAAGATTTTGAGTATATAGATGAAAGAATGAATATGAAGAAGAATAATATTAGTTATAAAATAGTTGTATTCTAATTTTATATTAATGGACTTGTAACTAGGTAATCCTTATGCCCTGAATTAATATAAGGATGCTTAATTGTCTATTTATACAAAATAGTTAATTAGTTGATATAATGGTGGTTCAATTCACTACAGAAGTACATAGTGATAAACGAAGGTTTGAAATCCTCCGAATTAGTATTAATATTAGGATTAAAGGAGTGTGTTATCTCGCCTCTCTACGTACGTTATGATACACTAAGATATTATCCAGCCTTAAGAAATTTGATTGCTTGATGCGAATCCGTAAGTCATTTTGCAATTACACAGAATATATCAGAGTTTACCACTGTTCTTTTACTCTAATTGAGTTATTATTGCTATGTTGAGAATTTTTGTTTCCTATTGTAGATGTTGGATTTGGGTGGTTTTAGTACAATATCGGTTATATACTGTGTATCAATCGCTCTCACTGGAGTTTGGTCCGTTCCTTCTGACTCACCCTGTATATAAAAAATCTATAAGAGCAAAAAACACGTATTTAACCTAATAAATTAATAATATAATTAAAATTAATATACTAATATTTATATATCTTTATATTTTGTTGAAATATTTAGTGTTGTTCTTTATTTAATATAACAGTAGTTTAACTTTATTAATATTTCTTTTATAGTAATCGTGATAAGTATAGTTGAATATTTATTTTTAATAAAAAATTAGTTTTAAGATAAAACTATATTGTCCGAATGTATTATTATGAATTAAAGAGAAATTGATCAATTTTCAAGATTCAAGTCACATTACCGAAAATGATGTAATACTCTCATTGTATATAGTTCCCTTGCTTCCCTTTGTTCTCTTAACTCTTTATTTTTTATTTCTCATATACTAACAATTAGCTTTTATTCTATTCTCATCTGTTTTCTACACCGGGTTTTACCTCTGATTAGTGGCGGTGGCATCAGACTACCTGAAATCCCGCGAACTGTCGAAGCGCAACACCCAAGGTTCCCAAAGTGAAAAGTTCTGGAATCAAAACCTTTAACGTTAGTAACTTTTTTTTAATCAAGCTATTAAAAAGAATTGTCAGGATTACCATTATTTGGCAAAAATGTAATATTTTCATTTAAAAACAAAAGATGAATTTGAACGAGTCCATTTAAAGACACACACGAAGGAATAGTTTAATGTGTCCCATGCAGTTATAAATGTAAATCCGGAAAGATACTTAAAACGTCACAGCTAACCTCACACAGCACATTATTGCAAAATTTATTTAAAATGTTCTGATGCAAAACTTATGATTTGTAATCGGAACATGACTTAAAACGCGTTCACCTAGCTAAACTCACAGTCAATGTTGAATTATTCAACCATAATATGTTCTGAGTGCATACTATGACAATGTAAACTCAAGTACTTAAAACATCATCTCATATCTGCTAGCCACTATTACACAGAAAATTAAATGTTTTACTGATGTTGCAGCTAAATGAATGTAAAAACGGCAAAGGTATGATTAAAAAAATATTCAATACCTGCTAACTAATCCACTAGACGAATCATTTTTAAATCATTTATTCAATAAATAATCTTATCTAAGAAGTCAACTATGATTCCAATCTCCAAGCTAACTCTCATTTTAAAAACTCATACTAGCTAATCATTCACTAAACAGGGCAATTTAATTGAAAATAAATTATTATTTAAATAGTTCTTAAAGTGCAGACTATAGAATTGATAAACTCAAAGGTAGCTTATAAAAAATTCAATCTGCTATAAAACTATATCTCAAAGCAATTCACTATACAAAAGTTATTATAAATATCCTTCTGAGTGCATATACTTAAATGATTGTAAACACAAAGGTTTAGATGTATAAAAAATTCAATTAAATTTATACTGCTTAATCATCACAGCAATTTGACAATTATTTTTAAGTGTTCAATTTATAAAATAGGGTATAAGAGTTTTTATAAGACCTTAAAAATAACTTAAATTACTGTTTACATACCAATATATATTGAAACATCTTATAAATGTTCTATATATAAGTGCTGAAACTATGGAATGTAATCGGAAAAGTAAACTAAAACCTCTATCTACTGACTCCATAGGCAATTTGAATTTTATTTAATGTGCTGATTATTAGCAGTACTTATTATAATTGTAACACAAAGGTAAGCTTAAAATCATATCCATTACTCCTGTCTAAAATCACTTACGCAGCAATTTATATAAAATATATTATTTATTACAAATGTTCTGTATGTGTAGCTTATGTAATTGATAAACATAATCGCCCGTAAAATGACTGCAATTGCTAGTCCTTTGCTATCTCGCTCCATAAGACGATGGGGACTAAGCTAGGCACTAAATGGGATTTAGACCTGATAGTTATTAAAGTAACGTCCTTTGATTCTATATGCTCCGAAAATTTATATTGATCATAGTGATGTTTATAAAATTGTGTTCTTTTATTATATAAGAGAGATTTGAAATATTATATAATATGAAATTTGCGTTCATCTATTCAATTATAGCGTGAACAATTAAAAAGGTGATCGCGCGCGCCTTATTTTATTTTCGGACGATTCGTTTGCCCATATTAGCAATGCTATATTAGAAGTAGATTTTAGCTAGTTTGTTATAGTACAAAAATAATATATCTAAGGGGAAAGAGTTTTAGTATCATTTTGTAAATTACATAATAAAAGTGCTGTTTAACTAGACAAAGAGAAAATCCAACTTAAGAACCATAATTAGATACACGAGATGTAAGTTTGCCTGTACGTAGCTTGTGCTACTATGATTTTGCCTTTGGAAAAAGATATTTATATATAACTATCTATTATATTATATTATAAACAATAGTAAACTTACCATTTCACTCGATGATATATATACTCACCAGCAAAGACCAATAGGATATGATAAATTCGAAAATGTTAAATAACAAGGTAGATAAAATTAATCAAAACAATATTTGAACAGTGTTGTGTTAATATGTGGATTTAATTCCACATGTAGTCTAAGATCAGAAATATAATAAATTAATATTACTCAATTGAACAGTGCCATTATCAAAATACCAATTTACTTTTGGAAGAGATAATTTCAATAGACTAAAGAGAATGTGGGACATTGTGAATATATAACGTGTTACCTCTTAGAAATGTAAATGCTTATTTGAAAGTTTTAAAATAAAGAAAAAAGCCGTATGGAAAGTAAATTTTTCTTTATTCTTTTCTAAGTAATGCTCATACTCAAATGATTTTACAGTAATACTTTTAATATACTCTCAAAAGAGTCTAAGGACGAGAGAATTTTATAAACTCGGAACATTTCTCTTCTAAAAAATCTTAACACAAAAAATTATTTATTATTCTACCCTGAATTTCTTTAAATATTTGTCATCTATAACAATAAGCTCTTATTTTTAATCAAAAGCGAAACAATGAGCAAACCTTATTTGTAGTTTAATTACAATTTATACAAAAAATTCTTGTAAACCTGTCAATAATTTATTAAAAAACAAATATACTGCATATTAATATTTAAAACCTCTTATATATACATATACCCCAATATTTAGCCTGAATGAAGTGAAATCACAGCATAACGAGGGCAGACTGACTTAGATTAAGTATGATGCTTTAATATAATTTAATCTTAATTTTAATCTATAATATTTTATTAAAGTATACAAGATAGCATCACTGTCAACCAGTCATCACAACTAAAATTTTATTTTATTTTACAATAAAATGTGGTTTACGAGATAAAGAATCCTAATCGTACTTTCTATGTTCATTTTATATATATATATATATTATTATAACCATAATATGAGTTATTATGAGGGCCCCAAGCCCAGTGAGTTGGTGTGAAAATTAAAATTATCTAGTATATATACGTACTCTATAATATTTATTGTATAATTATTATAATATCAATATATTTAATAATGTTATATAATTTTTTCCTAGTAACCATATATTTTTTGTGTACGTGTCAATTAGTTATACTTATTTATATTTAGCGGTTATATTATAATGTTATGTAATCAAAATTATGCCGTCGAAAGTTAAAAAATCGATACATATGAAATATAATTGAAAGTTAGGTGGTTAGTCCATTAAGTAATAAATGTCCTCCCATAATGAATAATCGAGACTGTATCTTTTGTCAAACTAGAGTATAATAAGATAATACCTAGTAATCCATATATCATAGACTCATATATTATTTATATAGCAATAAGGCTATGGCAGAAGAGAGTCTAACAAACTCCTCTATAGAGTTTTAAGTCTGCAAGTTATATATAACTAAATATATATATTTAGATATATAGTATATTAATATGTATATATTTATAAAAAAATTTATGCTTATATATATATCTCTAATAATATATATTAGGAATGGAATAATATTATATAATAATAGAAATACAATTTAGATTCACTATCATTTACTTTTTAATTTACTATTATATAATGTTTGTTACACCATGTATAACTTTTCTTTATATTCACTTACATAACACCTACTATAATAATAATATATATATATACTTAATTAACTATCGTAACTATATAAAAAACCCGCGCTATATATAATTATTTGTGATTTTTCAAAAATATAATATATATAATATATATAATATATATATATTAGTTAATAGATACCTCAGGTTTAGTTTTTATTCCTTCACTACTTATATTTTCACTTCTTCGTGTAGTTAATGCTAGTATTTTAATAATAATAAAAAGGAAAATAGTTGAAAGTTTTGGTTCTAATTTTGTAAATACAACTGTTCTATTATCATGATTTTCAACCTACTAACGCTAGCTTTTCAACATTTTAATTTAACTATTAATCGTTGAAGAAGATTTATACAGCATTATTTTAAATTAATCCTACAAAAATGGAAAGTAATCCTTTTTTCATTATTTGGTTGAACTCAATTGTCATAGACTTCTTTCAGTATTTTCAGTGAGTAGATTAGCAACATTCTATCTTGATAGAGAACATGCTATCTAGAGAGAGAAAAAGAATATTCTGTCTAGACTCTAGAGAGACGTGTAGAAATAAATCTTTGAAAATAAAATCAAATTTTATTAGAAATTCTTTATCTCAGTAGCAAAATATATTATATACAAATTATGCAATATGATTTTAAGTTTAACACTAAGAAAAATATTTTGTTGCCTTTTTTGCCTTACCATTTATGGCTTCATAAAATACTTTAAATTCATAGTTATTTACAATTTTAAAATAACATGTGTTAAATCTATAGAGGCGTTTACTGTTTTAAATTAAAAATATTATTTTTCTACATTTTGTCGATCTGTTCGCATTTCTTAAATTTTTATATCCCTTTCTGGAAATTTCGCATAATTGACTTTAAGATATTCTTAAAAATAAATTAGAGCGTTCAGATACTAATTTTGTTCACAAACAAATGAAAAATGAGTCAAATTTTTAGTAATTATTTATTAAGTTTAAACATTTATACATTATTTTCTTTAAAATTTTTGAAATTTTTGAAATATTTTCAAAATGTTTAAAATTATAACCTTCTTCTTCTTATTCTTCTTCTCTATCTTCTTCTTCTTCCTCTATCTTCTTCTTCTTCTTCTTCTTCTTCTTCTTCTTCTTCTTCTTCTTCTTCTTCTTCTTCTTCTTCTTCTTCTTCTTCTTCTTCTTCTTCTTCTTCTTCTTCTTCTTCTTCTTCTTCTTCTTCTTCTTCTTCTTCTTCTTCTTTCTTCTTCTTCTTCTCTTCTCTAAAATAGAGCAATCTTTGATTCCTTCTATTCTCCTCTTCTTCTTTCCTCAATTTCTTCTTTTTTTCTCTCTCTATCTTCTTCTCTTCATCTTCTTCTTCTTCTCTATCTTCTTCTTCTTCTTCTTCTTCTTCTCTATCTTCTTCTCTTTCTTCTTCTCCTCTATTTTTTTTTTTTCTTTTTTTTTTTTTTTTTTTTTTTTTTTTTTTTTTTTTTTTTTTTTTTTTTTTTTTTTTTTTTCTTTTCCAGAACTACTAATTTTTTCTTTTTTTTTTTCTTTTCTTTTTTTTTTCTTTTCTTTTTCTCTTTTTTTTTTTCTTTTCTTTTTTTTTTTTTTTTATCTTTTTTTTTTCTTTTTTTTCTTTTTCTTTTTCAGTCGGAGGAATTTATCCTGCTTTGTGTTTGCTTGAATGGAAACACACTTTTGAGAGAATTGAATAAATTATAATTGTCGGGCATTTAATAATTGTAATTATAATTTAGTGTAAATTTTATTTATATTAATTTTTACCGATTGAATAATTTAAATAATTTATGCATGTAATTAATATTAATTATTAGAGGCAGTTTGTGGCGGAATGTTAAGCATTTTCGCTGAATTAAACTACACTGTAATTAGTTATTTTACTCAAGCACACAAACGCGCCCTCTCTCTCTCTCTCTCTCTCTCTCTCTCTCCTCTCTCTCTCTCTCTCTCTCTCTCTCTCTCTCTCTCTTTCTCTCTATTCTCTCTCTCTCTCTCTATCTCTCTTTCTCTTTTCTCTTCTCTTTTCTCTGTCTGTCTGTCTCTCTCTCTCTGTCTCTCCTTTCTCTCTCTCTTGCTCTCTCTCTCTCTCCTCTCTCTCCTCTCTTCTCTTCTTCTCTCTCTCTCTCCTCTCTCTCTCTCATCTCTCTCCTCTCTCTCTCTTCTTCTCTCTTCTCACACACACACACACATACCACACACAACATATATATCTATATATACTATATAAAAAACTTTAATAAATAACTTAAATAATATATTATTATAAATAATTATTTATATATATATATTATATATACATATATTATCTTTGTTTTTCTTTCTATTTTTTCAGCTGACCCTAGTTGTTATTATTGTATGTTTGGTACCATAACCTTAGCTAGGTATTACTGGTACCCGTTAACCAGATTATTACCTATTGCCAAATTAACCCTTTATCAAGTTGTGGTTGGTAAGTTATTAATTTAATAATATTGGTACATTAATCTTTCTTGTTATACCAAGCAGGTGCGCATATATATATAGTATATATATATATTATATATATAATAATATATATATATATATATATATATATATATATATATATATATATATATATAGAACGAGACGTAGGTGAGCTCATGGTGACATTCTATAGTACATAAATATATATTTATATATAGATATATATATATATAATATATATGTTACCTTTAGTGGAATTCTTCGTGTATTTGCAGTGGGTATGTTTTAAATTTAACTGTTTAAAAATACCCTACTTAAAATATTCTGTACATAGGCTCTCTCATGTGTAAAAATAAATAAGGTTTATGATGTTTGTGTGTGATGAAGAGAGCGGTCAAGTATGCCGTAAGAGGAATGCTGTAAGGATGAAAAATTACGAATTTCTAATGCAGAAATGTCACATATTTAAAAACCAATAGAAGAAAAAAAAATTTCAAAATATAAATTATTTAAACTAGTTTTTTTTTTATACTGCAAAAAAAAAAAAAAAAAAAAATTAAAAAGAACAAAAATATTTTTAAAAACTTCATAACCGGTGGAATTTTTATCTTTTTCTCGGTATCTCTGATCAGTGCTGGAATCCCCACCCCCCCATCCTCCGCCACACTGGCAGAATGCCATATTAGGACGTGGCACAAACGTGATCCTACATTTTTATATAGCGGGGTATCGTGGTTATTATCTTAACAATTACCTCGCGTACGGATTGACGCACAAAGCGCAAGAATAATAGAAAAATCTATATATACGAGAGAATAGCCAAGACCGCACTGCATTATATATTAATATATATATACTATATACTATATAATAATATATATAATATATAATATATATATATATATATTATAATATAATATATTATATATATATTATATATATATATATTTATATATAGTAATTTATAAA
>JABUQX010109714.1:27500-32500 GCA_015478945.1 Trachelipus rathkii
AATATATATTATATATATATATTATTATATATTATATATATTATATATATCATTATATTAAATATGTCATTATATAATATATATATTATATATAAATATATATATATATATATTATAATATATATAATATATATCTATGTATATATATTATACTATATATGTATATATAATATATATATGATATATATATACTAATATTACTATATATATATATATATATTATATATATTATATTTTAATTAATAATATATATATAAGTATAGGTTAATAGATAATTATATTAATAGTTTAACCAGTCATTTATTTATTTATTTATATATATAGTATATATAATATATATATATATATACTATAATATATACTATATATACTATATATTATATATATACGTATATAGTATATAATATATAATATATATATATATATATATATATATAAAAACCTAAGTGTATTAAATGAGAGTATTCAAAGTTTAGTTTTCTGTAATTTTGTGACAAGTTGTACTAAAATGTTTTGTTTTCACTTTTTGAAATCGAAATGGGGGATCGGAGAGACAATAGTGAGCAGCATTTCGTAATTATTATTAATGGGGTTGGAATTGCGTTAAAGGTACGTTACAATGGAGAAAGGAGTATGAAAATTGACCTAATTTGTTACTTAATTTATGGACTGACCCTTATAATTTTGAAAAAATTTAATAATTTTAAAGTGTCACTTCTGTTCGTTCGTTCGTTATACCTTTCTTAATAAAACGGAACTTCCTTTCTGTGAAACTTTTTTCAAGCGAAAAAAGGGAACATGATATATTCGTTTAGTATCACCACTATTTCAAACGAGAAAAGGACGCGATTTATTCATTTAGTAGCACCACCATTTCAAGCTTAAAAAAAAGGACCCTGTTAATTCGTTTGGGATCACCACCATTATGCTCAAAAAAGTACTCGATATATTAATTTTGTAGCAACACCGTTTCAAGCTTAAAAAAAAAAAAAAGGACGCGATTAATTCGTATTGAAGCACAACCATTTTAAGCGATTAAAGGACGCGATCTATTAATTTAGTAGCACCGCCATTTCTAGCTATAAAAAAAAAGATGTAATTTATTAACTAAATACTGTTTTACCATTACAAACTTATAAAGGACGCGATTTATTCATTTTACATCAGCACTATATCTAGCCCAAAAAAAGGACATGATTTATTCATTTATTAGCACTACCATTTCAAGAAAATAATGGAGAAAAAAAAATCTGCACCATGAACCGGATAAGGTCCTATAAATATATACTGGAAACTAAAGCATGTGTATTATAGATAACTGATTTAAGTATTAGTTTTTACGAATAAAAACTGGTATATTTTCCCCATATAAATATCAGAGTTGCCAAGTTTTAATTTAGATAGATGCTAATTTTTATATTTTAGTTGCTAATTTGTATTTGTAATTTGTTAAAAGAGTTTAATCTAAATTTAAAATTGTTAAACAATACCCCAAGGGTAAATTCGCATTGATGTATGACGAGTTGCAGAGGTTTACGGCTTGTAGGGGGAGTCTCCGTATGCTCGTGTGGGTTACGCTTCGCACCGTTCGTCACCCCCCTTGATTTCTATGAGTTTTTAAGAAAGTAGGCGACTAATATCCAGTAGTGCCCTAAAAAATGACGTGATCTTCTCCTTTAGTACCGCCATTATTTTAGGCAAAAAAAAATAAAAAATAAAATAAAACATTACACGAATTATTCATTTACTTGCACCACGATTTCAAGCTACAAATAGACTTGATTTATTCATTTACCACCACCCACTCCCCCCCCCCTATATAAAAAGTATTTCTCATTCCTGTTAGGTCATCTTCAAAATTTGTTAAATAGAGTAATAAACCACTTAATCACAAGGGCAACGACATTTACTGAAAAATAATGGAAAATATTTATATATAATCAAAAGGAATAATAATGAAACAAAATTTTTTAGATATTATCAAACTTGATATTATCTTGTCTTCGATATAATCGATGACTGATATTAATTCCCAGAATAAAAAAAAAATACATTTTTTTGTTAAGAATTTAAGTATCGTCGAGCCCTGCAGCTTGAGGGACCTCTTGTCTGTCTGGCCTCTCACTGCCTCTAATAAATGGATACTGAAAATATAATCATATTATAATTTTTTTTTTATTATTATTTCAAGGATGTAACAGAAATATTATCTTAAACTGGATATATATTAATATTATATACTATATAACTATATATATATATATAACTATAATATATATATACTATGATAATATATATATATATATATATAGATCTATGCTATATAGAATAATCTATATATATCAATATATCATATATATATATGTATGGTATGCTATGTATGTATGTATGTATTGTTGTATGTATGTATGTATGTATGCTGAGTATGTATTGTATGTATGTATCGTATGTACTGTATGTAATGTAGGTAATGTATGTACGTATGCTATGTATGTAATGTATGATATGTGTAAATATATCTTATAATATACTATAATATTATATACTATATATACATATAGTATATAATATATACTATATATATATATATACTATATAAATATAATTATATATATATATATATATAAATATACTATATATATATATATTATCTATATATCTATATATATATATATAGTATATTATATATATATTATATATATTTACACATGATGCGAGGTGATGTCACATATTTAGGAACTTAGTCATTATTTGTTGTATGATAGATTTTGGTGTTTCTTTTTTTTAAATTTTTAAATTTTAAATTCATGCATATTTCTGTTGATTTTGTGAATTGTGTGAAAAGAAATAAATGTGTCTAATTTCTCAAATTCTAGCGGTCTTTTTTTTTTTTTTTTTTTTTTTTTTTTTTTTTTTTTTTTTGAAAGGCGACGGAAAAGGTTTGGAGCCCGTTATATGTTTCTGTTTCCATCTGCCGCCATTAAGGTATCTGAAAGTTATTGATTAAGGATAATTTATTAATTATTTGAAATGTAAATAATGTAAAGTATTATAACATTCAAACTAGAAAAATCTAAAAAATATGTGATGTATAAGTTATTTAAAGGTCAATTTCTAATTCGCTGATAATGTGGGTTGTCAGACTTATTTTTTTTTTTTTCCATTCAGTTGTGTTCTGAACAAAAGAAAAATGGTTTTAAGCTGCTTGAAATTTATTTTGGAAGTTTGAACACAAAATATAAGTGTAATTGTCATTACATTGACTAAATAAATAACCCAATGATAATTACTACAACAGCTCTTACTGACAAAGAAAAAAAAAACTATATTACAAGAACCAAATAATACAAAATAAATGAAATATTAATTATTATTCAAAATCCATAAAAATATTGGCAGAGCTTTTCTCTATGAATTCGAGTTTGATGGAGGACAAAGTTTATGACAAATGTTTTATTGTAGATATCCCCAGGTTACACCAGGTTAACCGGTGTCTTGGAACCACTATTTTTAATGGTTCTATTTTCAACATAACCTAACCTTATTCTACGTTCAAAAATGTGTTCTTCATTTAGAGCTAGATAACGGTATTCATATTTTTTTTTTTTATTCTTATTTGGAATTTCGTTATTCATTAGCATAAATAGAATCAGATTCAGATTACATTTATATATTATTATTATTATTATTATTATTATTATTATTATTATTATTATTATTATTATTATTATTATTATATTATTTTATTATTTAATTATTAATTATTTATTTATTTATTTATTACTTCTTCTTCGAAACGATTAAATTAAAAAGCATTCTTTGCATGCTCTTTGAATATTCTAAGATTATTATTCTTAAGATTATTATTCTATCATTTGCTTACCACTTAAGGAATGGATTGATGGTATAAAAATATTATTATTATTATTATTATTATTATTATTATTATTATTATTATTATTATTAAATTATTTTTGTATTTCCATTATGCAATCTAAAACTAAAAAATTATCACGAACAATGTACTTAACTATATTTCGAAATTATATATATATATATATATATATATATATATATATGATACTATATATATAATATATGTGTGTGTGTGTGCTGCTGTAGCGATTTACGGATATCTGCTGAATTTTAATTATTCGTATACTCATCCGCGTTAAGGGAAATTGGATATACATCCCCGCGAAATAAGTGTGGCCGTGTCTACCTTTTATTATTATCTTTATATCACATTTGCTCACTTCTCTTTTTAGCGTACTTTTGTTCTCTTGTTCTACTCCTAAGTGATAAAAATGCTCATTATTTTCGGTCGGGTACAAATATTTTAATAATATAATGTTGAATTTTTGCTATTCATTTTATTTACTTTAACTACCCGATATAATCTCATAAGGAAACTACTGTGGTACAATAGGTAGAGAGAGAGAGGCGTTCCCTCGTCCTTTAACTACCCGATATAATCTCTTAAGGAAACTACTGTGGTACAATAGGTAGAGAGAGAGAGAGGCGTTCCCTCGTCCGGATTCTAGATAGTAATTACCTAAAGCAGCCCCCCCTCCTAGATTAGGGCAATGCCCGTGAGGTATGATATTTTTATATACGAAGGAAAACTCAAATAACCAAAGCTCTATGTAATCCTTGATATATCCACGATATGATTTGATTCAGTAAAGTTAGCACTTCAAAGGTATTGGCCTTAGTAAAATTAGCACTTCAAGGGTATTGCCCTTAGTAAAAAGTTAGCATTTCAATGGTATTGCCCTTAATTGAGCTTCTAGGAATCATACCCATTGTCCGTCATTCCACGAGTTCTATTATATTATTATATACTCTACTCAAGGCTTTCATATCCCTTATTAATAGTTATTAACAGTACGTTATTTTAATGATACATCGCACATTACATGTGAAGAAAATAAATTATGCTAACAGACAATGACTGGATCATCATTGCAAATGATGTTGAAACTCTTAAACCTTATGTA
>JABUQX010109715.1:0-13627 GCA_015478945.1 Trachelipus rathkii
ATAATTCACTTTCATGTAATAATTTGGACCTCCTAGGTAATTTAGGCAGGTGTTTGAAGTATCTTCTTTGAATAACTCTAAAATTCTTACATTCTGGTGTAAAGCAATAAAGCGTAGTTGAGCTCAGGTATAATCGTTTTAAGTGTTATAACAAAGAATACTAAAGTTAAAAAAAATTAGCATTCATACAAATCACTTTCATGTAATAAATTTGGACTCCTAGGTATTTAGGCAGGTGTTTGAGGGTAATCTTGCTTTTGAAGAACTCTAAAATATTACATTCTGGTGTAGCAATAAAGCGTAGTCGAGCTAAAGTATATTTTTAAGTGTTATATCAAAGAAATTTAAAAGTTGATAAAGATTAGCAGCTTCATGAGTAAAATCACTTGTTACATGAAAACTAATTGTGGAGTATGTAATTTAGACAGGTGTGTGAGGTATCTTCTTTGGAGAGAGAGCTCACTAAAATACTTACATTGGTGGTAGCAGTGTCAATAAAGCGTAAGTCGAGCTAAGGGCATATCGTTTTAAGTGTGTTAAAGTCATATAGAAATTTTAAAACGAGTGTATATAAAATAGGCATTCATTACTAAAATTATTCATGTAATAGTGATAGGACTCCTTATGTATTAGAAACGCGGTGTTTTGCGGTTATCATTCTTTTGAAAAAGGCTTCTAAAATCTTACATTCTTGTTAGCAATAAACGTAAGTCGAGCTTTATGGTATATGTTTTAAAGGTGGTTATAGACAAGAGTAATCTAAAGTTGAAAAAATGTAGCATTCGTACTAAATTAACTTTTCATTTAATGATTCGGACCATCCTAGGTAATTTAGGCAGGTGTTTGAGGTATCTTCTTGAAAGAACTCTAAAATAACTTACATTCTGGTGTAGCAATAAAAAGCGTAGTCGAGCTTAGTAATATCGTTTTTAAGTGTTATAAACAAAGAAATCTTAAAGTTGAAAAACTAGCATTCATATAAATTACTTTCATTTAATAATTTGGGAGTATGCTCGCTAGGTAATTTAGGCAGGTGTTGAGGTATCTTCTTTGAAGAAACTCTAAAATACTTTACATTCCTGGTGTGAAGCATAAAGCAGATAGTGATGCTAGAGAAGTATATCGGGTTGTGATTATAGTGTTATATGCGGAGGTCAAAGAGAATTTAAGAGAGTCACTAAAAAAATTAGGCATGCGATGACTAAAATCGACTTTCAAGTTAATAACTTCGGACTCCTATGTAATCTAGGATACGATGGCTGGAGACTTTCGTAGTGTGAAAAGTCTAAAAAATCTAGGAGCGGATCGATCCAAGCACCTGTATTCGAGCTGCGATGGTATCGTTGAGAGTGTTATCACTAGAAATCTGAAGTTGAAAAAATTAGCAATTCATACTAAATCAACTTCCATTTAATAATTTGGACTCCTAGGTAATTTAGGCAGGGTGGTTTGAGGTATCTTCTTTGAAGAACTCTAAAATACTTAACTTCTGGTGTAGCATAAAGCGTAGTCAAGCTAAGCTACATCGTTTTTAAGTGTTATATCAAAGAAGTTTAAAGTGAAAAATAGCATTCACTACTGAATTCACTTTCAGCTGTAAGGCTAATTTGACTCTCTTAATTAATTTGACAGGTTTTTGAGGTATCTTGCATTTGGAAAAACTCTAAAAATACTTTCATTGCTGATTGTATGTAATTAAAGCGTAGTGAGCCTTTAGGTATAAACCTTCGTTTTAGAGTGGTGATAGCCAAAGACATCTAAAGTTGAAAAAATTAGCATTCATACTAGATCACTTTCATTTAATAATTTGGACCCTAGGTAATTTAGGCAGGTGTTTTGAGGTATCTTCTTTTGAAGAACTCTAAATACTTACCATTCTGGTGTAAGCAATAAAGCGTAGTCGAGCTAGGTATATCGTTTTAAGTGGTTTAAACAAAGAAATCTAACGTTGAAAAATTAGTCGATTCATACTAAATAACTTTCATTTAATAATTTGGACCCAAATAAGGTAATTTAGGCAGGCGTGTTGAGGTATCTTCTTTTGAAGAAACTCTAAAATACTTACATTCTGGTGTAGCAGAAAAAGCGTAGTCGAGCTAGGTATATCGTTTTAAAGTGTTATAACAAAGAAATCTAGTTTAAAAATTAGCATTCATACTAAATCCTTTCACCATGTAATAATTTGGCACTCCTAGGTAATTTAGGGCAAGTTTTTTGAGGTATTTCCCTTTGAAAACTCTAAAAATACTTACATTTTGATATAGCAATAAAGCGTAGTCGGGCTTAGGTAAATCGTTTTAAGTGGTTATGAACACAGAAATCTAAAGTTGCAAAAATTAGCATTCATACAAAATAACTTTCATTTAATAATTTGGACTCCTAGGTAATTTAGGCAGTGTGTTTGAGGTTATTTTTCTTTGGAGACTCTAAATACGTAATTTTGGTGTATGCAATAAAGCGTACGTCGAGCTAGGTATATCGTTTTTAAGTTGTTGTAACAAATAAGAAATCTAAAGTTAAAAACATTAGCATTCATACTAAATCACTTTCATGTAATAATTGGACTCCTCAATAGGTAATTAGGAAGGTGTTTGAGGTATTTTTTTTTTGAAAGACCTAAAATACACTTACATTCTGGTTTAGCAATAAAAGCGTAGTCGAGCTTAGGTATATGTTTTAAGTGTTATAACAATAGAAATCTAAAGTTGAAAAAATTAGCATTCATACTAAATCACTTTTCATGTAATAATTTGGACTCCTAGGTAATTTAGGCAGGTTTTTGAGGTATCTTCTTTGAAAACCTCTAAAATACTTACATTCTGGTGTAGCAATAAATCGTAGTCGAACTTAGGTATATCGTTTTAAGTGTTATAACAAATATATCTAAAGTTTGCAAAATTAGCATTTCATTACTAAAATCACTTTCATGTAATGAATTTAGAACCCTAGGTAATTTAAGGCAGGTGTTTAAGGTTTATCTTCTTTGAAAAAACCTTAAATTTCTACATCCTAGTTGTAGCAAATAAAAGCGTAGTCCGATATGTTATAATCGTTATTAAGTGTTATAGAAAATTGAAATTCTAAAGTTTGAAAAATTAAGCATCATACTAATCAACTTTCAATGTAATAATTTGGACTCCTAGGTAATTTAGGCATGTGTTTGAGGTATCTTCTTGTAAGAACTCTAAAATAATTACATTCTGGTGTAGCAATAAAGCGTAGTCGAGCTTAGGTATATCGTTTTAAGTGTTATAACAAAGAAATCTAAAGTTGAAAAAATTAGCATTCATACTAAATCACTTTCATGTAATAATTTGGACTCCTAGGTAATTTAGGCAGGTGTTTGAGGTAATCATTCTTTGAAGAACTCTAAATACTTACATTCTGGTGTAGCAATAAAGCGTAGTCGAGCTTAGTTTATAACGTTTTAAGTGTTATAACAAAGAATCTAAAGTTGGAAAAATTAGCATTCATACTAAATCATTTCATGTAAATAATTTTGGTCTCTAGGTAATTTAGGCAGGTGTTTTGAGGTATCTTCTTTTTGAAGAACTCTAAAATACTTACATTCTGGGTAGCAATAAAGCGTAGTCGAGCCTAGGTATATCGTTTTAAGTTTAATAACAAAGAAATCTAAAGTGGAATAAATTAGCATTGCATTCATATTTTATCACTTTCATGTAATAATTTGGACTCCTAGGTAATTGAGGCACGGATGGTTTGAGTATCTCTTATGAGAACTCTGAATTAACTTTTACATTTTGGGTGTAACGACATAAAGCGTAGTCGAGCTAGGATATTTTAAATTTTAAAACATTCTCCAAGAATGAAATCTAAGTGAAAAAATTTTTCATTTTTGGTAAAAAGGAACGGAAAATGTATTTCAAAGTTATGAATGGACTCCTATGTAGTTTGAGCGCAGGTGTTTGAGGTATCGTTTCTTTGAAGAACTCTAATACTTTACTCATTCTGGGTGAGCAGAAGCGTGTCCGAGCTCTTAGGTATATATTGATTTCAGCACTTATTGTAAATGACAAATATTAAGTTATAAAAATCAGCACTTCCTTCATTCATCTCTCCACTTTTCATGTAATATATTAGACTCATAAGGTAATTAGTAGCAGGTAGTTCCTGAGTATCAGTCTCTTGAACAGCTCTTAAATACCATTTTTGGAGTAGAAAATAGGTCGTCTGTAGCTTAAGGTTATTCGTTTGTTCTTAATGAGTGTATACCAATAAACAAAAGAATCTAAAGTTGAAAAATTAAAATTCATACTAAATACTTTCATGTAATAATTTTGGACTCCTAGGATAATTTAGGCAGGTGTTTGAGGTATCTATCTTTGAGACACTCCTAAATACTTACATTCTGGTGTGCCAATAAAGCGTAGTCGAGCCTAGGTATATCGTTTTTAAGTGTTATAACAAAGAATCTAAAGTTGAAAAAATTAGCATTCATACTAAATCACTTCATGTAATATTTGGACTCTCTCTAGTAATCTTAGGCCAGGTGTTTGAGGTATAATTCTTTGAAGAAATCTAAATCATTACATTCGGTGTACAATAAAGCGTAGTCCGAGCTTAAGGTAATATCGTTTTAAGTGTTAGAACAAAGAAATCTAAAGTTTGAAACAGTTTAGCTGTTCATACTAAATCAGCTTTCATGTAATAAATTTGGACTCCTAAGGTATTTTAGGCAGGTGTTGAGTATCTTGCTTTGAAGAACTCTATAATACTTACATTCTGGTGTAGCAATAATAGCGTAGTCGAGCTTAAGTATATTCGTTTTAAGTGTTATACAAAGAAATCTAAAGTTGAAAAAATTAGCATTCAGACTAAATCACTTTCATGTAATAATTTTGGACTCCTAGTTTATTTGATGCAGGTGTTGGAGGTATCTCTTTGAAGAACTCTAAATACTTACATTCTGGTGTGCAATAAAGCGTAGGTCGAAGCTTAAGGTTATATCGTTTTTAAGTGTATATAACAACAGGAAATCCTACAGTTTGAAAAAATTAGCATTCGACTAAATCACTTTCATGTAATCAATTTGGACTCTAGGTAATTTAGGCAGGTTGTTTGAGGTATCATTCTTTGAAGACTCTAAAATAACTTACATTCTGGTGTAGCAAATAAAGCGTAGTCGAGCTAGGTATATCGTTTTAAGTGTTCATAACAAAGAAAATCTAAAGTTTGAAAAAATTAGGATTCATACTAAATCACTTTCATGTAATAATTTGGATCCTAGGTAATTTAGGCAGGTGTATTGAGGTATCTTCTTTGAAGAACTTAAAAGTACTTACATTCTGGTGTAGCAAATAAAGCGTAGTCGATCTCCAGGTTAAATATCGTTTTAAGTGTATACCAGAAATCTAAAGTTGAAAGATTAGCATTCATACTAAGTCACTTTCTGTAATATTTGGACTCCTAGGTAATTTAGGCAAGTGTATTGAGGTATCTTCTTTGAAGAACTCTAAATACTTACATTCTGGTGTAGAGATAAAGCGTAGTCGAGCTTAGGTTATCGTCGTTTTAAGTGTTTAACAAAGAAATCTAAAGTTGAAAAAATTAGGCATTCATACTAAATCACTTTCATATAATAATTTGGACTCCTAGGTAATTTAGGCAGGTGTTTGAGGTATGTATCTTTTTTGAAGGACTCTAAAATACTTACATTCTGGTATAGCATTCAGCGTAGTAAAGTTCAGGTATAATCGTTTTAAATGTTCTTTACAAAGAAATCTAAAGTTGAAAAATCAAGCATTTCATACTAAATCATTTTTTCAGTGTATCAATTTGGACGTCCTAGGTAATATATAGGCAGGTTGTTTTGAGGTATCTTCTTTGGAAGAACTCTAAAATACTGTCATTCTGTGTTGTATAGCAATAAAGCGTAGTAGAGCTTAGGTATATCGTTTTTAGTGTTAATAACAAAGAAATCTAAGTTGAAAAAATTAGCATCCATACTAAATCACTTTCATTTATAATTTGGAGCTCCTAGGTAATTAGGCAGTGTTGAGGTATCTCTTGAAGAAACTCAAAAATACCTTACATTCTGTTTGTAGCAATAAAGCGTCATGTCGAGCTTAGGTATATGATCGTTTAAGTGTTATAAAAATGAAATCTAGTTGAAAAAATTAGCCTTCATACTAAATCACTTCATGTAATAATTGGACTCCTAGGTATTTAGGTTGCAGGTGTTTGAGGTGAAATTAATCTTTTTGACAGAACTCTAAATACATTCTGTGTGTAGCAATAAGCGTAGTCACGAGCTTAGGTATAATGCGTTTAAGTGTTTTTATAACATAGAGATCTAAATTTGAACAAAAATTAGCATTCCTACTAAATCACTTTCATTGTAATAATTTTGGACTCCTAGGTAATTTAGGCCAGTGTTTGAGGTATCCTTTTGAAGAACTCTAAAATACTTACATTCTGGTGTAGCATAAAGCGTAGTCGAGCTTAGGTATATCGTTTTAAGTGTTATAACAAAGAAATCTAAAGTTGAAAAAATTAGCATTCATACTAAATCACTTTCATGTAATAATTTGGACTCCTAGGTAATTTAGGCAGGTGTTTGAGGTATCTTCTTTGAAGAACTCTAAAATACTTACATTCTGGTGTATTAATAAGCGTAGTCCAGCTTAGGTATATCGTTTTAAAGTTATAACAAAGAAATCTAAAAGTTGAACAATAAGCATTCATACTAATCACTTTCCATGTAACTAATTTTTGGACTCCTTAGGTATCTAGGCGAGTGTTTGAGGTATCTTCTTAAACTCTAAAATACATTCTGGTGTATGCAATAACAGCGTAGTCGAGCTAGGTAATACTCGTTTTACCAGTGTTATAACAAGAAATCTAAAGTTGAAAATTAGCATCATACTAAATCACTTTCATGTAATAATTTGGACTCCTAGGTAATTTAGGCAGGTGTTTGAGGTATCTTCTTTGAAGAACTCTAAAGTACTTGCATTCTGGTGTAGCAATAAAGCGTAGTCGAGCTTAGGTATATCGTTTTAAGTGTTATAACAAAGAAATCTAAAGTTGAAAAAATTAGCATTCATACTAAATCACTTTCCGGTAATATTTGACTCTAGGTAATTTTAGGCAGTGTGTTGTGGAGGTATCTTCTTTGAGAACTAACTACAATCTTAGCATTCTGTGTAGCAAAAAGCGGAGTGCGCTCTAGGTATAATGCGTTTTAGTGTTTAACAAAGAAACCTAAAGTTGAAAACATTAGCATTCATACTAATCCTTTCATGTAATAATTTGGACTCTAGGTAATTTAGGGTCAGGGTGTTTGAGTATCTTCTTTTGAAGAAACTCTAAAAATACTTACATTATGGTGTAGCAATAAAGCGTAGTCGAGCTTGGTCTTATCGTTTTAAGTGTTATTCAAAGAAATCTAAAGTTGAAAAAATTAGCATTCATACTAAATCACTTTCATGTAATAATTTGGACTCCTAGGTAATTTAGGCAGGTGTTTGAGGTATCTTCTTTAAGAACTCTTAAAATACTTACATTCTGGTGTAGTAAAAAAGCGTAATTAGGTATATCGTTTTAAGTGTTATAACAAAGAAATCTAAAGTTGAAAAAATTAGCATTCATACTAAATCACTTTCATGTAATAATTTGGACTCCTAAGGTAATTTAGGCAGTTGTTTTTGAGGTATCTTCTTTTGAAGAACTCTTAAATACTTCTGGTGTAGCAATAACGCGTGATCGAGCTTAGAAATACGTTTTAAGTGTTTATACACAAAGAATCTAAATTGAAAAATTAGCATTTCTACTTAAAGTCCGCTTCATGTAATATTTGGACTCCTAGGTAATTTAGGCAGGGGTGTTTGAGGTATCTTCTTGGGAAGAACTCTAAATACTTTACATCCTGCGTGTAGCAATAAGTGTAAGTCGAGGTTAGGGCTATTCGTTTTGCTATATAAACAAAGAAATGTAAGTTTAAAAATCAGCATTCATACTAAATCACTTCATGTTATGTAATAAATTGGACTCCTAGGTAAATTAGGCAGGTGGTTTTGAGGTATCTTCTTTGACAGAATCTAAAATACTTACATTCTGGTGTAGAATAAGCGGTGTCGAGCTTAGGTATATCGTTTTAGTGTTATACCAAAGAAATCTAAAGTTGAAAGAATTAGCATTCATACTAAATCACTTTCATGTAATAATTTGGACTCCTAGGTAATTTAGGCAGGTGTTTGAGGTATCTTCTTTGAAGAACTCTAAAATACTTACATTCTGGTGTAGCAATAATGCGTAGTCGAGCTTAGGTATATCGTTTTAAGTGTTATAACAAAGAAATCTAAAGTTGAAAAAATTAGCATCCATACTAAATCACTTTCATGTAATAATTTGGACTCCTAGGTAATTTACGCAGGTGGTTTTTTGGAGGTATCTCTTTGGAAGAATCTAAACAACTTACATTCTGGTGTAGCAATAGCCGTAGTCGAGCTTAGTAATATCGTTTTAAGTGTTATAACCAAAGAAATCTAAAGTTGAAAAATTAGCTTTCATACTAAATCCTTCATTGGTAATAATTTGGACTCTAGTAATGTTAGGCAGGTGTTTGAAGGTATTTCTTTGAAGAACTCTAAATTACATTCTGGTGTAGCAAAAAAAGCGTAGTCGAGCTAGGTATAATGTTTTAAGTGTTATAACAAAGAAATCTAAAGTTGAAAAAATTAGCATTCATACTAAATCACTTTCATGTAATAATTTGGACTCCTAGGTAATTTAGGCAGGTGTTTGAGGTATCTTCTTTGAAGAACTCTAAAATACTTACATTCTGGTGTAGCAATAAGCGTAGTTGGGGCTTAGGTATATCGTTTTAAGTGTTATAACAAAGAAAACTAAAGTTGAAAAATTAGCATTCATACTAAATACTTTCATGTAATAATTTGGGATCCTAGGTAATTTAGGCAGGTTTTGAGGTATTATCTTTGGAAGAACTCTAATTACATTCTGGTTTAGCAATAAAAGCGTAGTCGAGCTTAGGTAATCGTTTTAAGTGTTATAAAAGAAATCTAAAGTTGAAAAAATAGCATTCATACTAAATCACTTTCATGTAATAATTTGGACTCCTAGGTAATTTAGGCAGGTGTTTGAGGTATCTTCTTTGAAGAACTCTAAAATACTTACATTCTGACTTAGTAATAAAGCGTAGTCGAGCTTAGGTATATCGTTTAAGGTGTTATAACAAAGAAATCTAAAGTTGAAAAAATTAGCATTCATACTAAATCACTTTCATGTAATAATTTGGACTCCTAGGTAATTTAGGCAGGTGTTTGAGGTATCTTCTTTGAAGAACTCTAAAATACTTACATTCTGGTGTAGCAATAAAGCGTAGTCGAGCTTAGGTATATCGTTTTAAGTGTTTATACGACAAAGAGAACCTAAAGTTGAAAAAATAGCATTCATACAAAAATATCTTTTTTCCATGTAATAATTGGACTCTGGTAATTTAGCGGTGGTTTGAGAGTATCTCTTTGAAGAATCTAAATATTTATATTCTAATGTAACAATATAGTGTAGTGAAATTAGTATATTGTTTTAACTGTTATAACAAAAGAATTCTAAAGTTGAAAAAATTGCATTCATTCTAAATCACTTCATGTAATACTTTGGACTCCTAGGTAATTTAGCAGGTGTTTTGAGGTATCTTCTTGAAGAACTCTAAAATACTTACATTCTGGTGTAGCAATAAAGCGTAGTCGAGCTTAGGTATATCGTTTTAAGTGTTATAACAAAGAAATCTAAAGTTGAAAAAATTAGCATTCATACTAAATCACTTTTCATGTAATAATTTGGGACTCCTAGGTAATTTTAGGCAGGTGTTTTGAGGTAATCTTTTTAAAGTCCTTTTACTTACATCTTGGTGTAGCAATAAAGCGCTAGTCGAGCTTAGGTATATCGTTTTAAGTGTTATAACTAAAGAAATTTAAAGTTTGAAAAAATTAGCATTCATACCTAATCAATTTCATGTAATAATTTGGACTCCTAGGTAATTTAGGCAGGTGTTTGAGGTATCTTTTTGAAGAACTCTAAAGTGCTTGCATTCTGGTGTAGCATAAGCGTAGTCGAGCTAGGTATATCGTTTTAAGTGTTTAACAAACAAGAAAATCTAAAGTTGAAAAATTGGCATTCTCACTAAATCACTTTCATGTAATTATTTGGACTCCTAGGTAAATTTAGGCAGGTGTTGAGTATCTTTCTTGAAGAACTCTAAAATACTTACATTTCCGATGAAGCAATAAATCGTAGTCGAGCTAGGTTATATCGTTTTAAGTGTTTATAACAAAGAAATCCTAAAGTTGAAAAATCTAGCATTCATACTAAATTCCTCTTCATGTAATAATTTGGACCCTAGGTAATTTAGGCAGGTGTGTTTGAGGTTTCTTCTTTGCAGAACTCTAAAATACTTACATCTGGTGTTCGCAATAAAGCGTAGTCGAGCTTTAGGTATAATCGTTTTAGTGTTATAACAAAGAAATCTAAAGTTTGAAAAAATTGGCATTCATTCTAAATCACTTCATGTAATAATTTGGACTCCTAGGTAATATTATTTAGGCAGGTGTTTGATTTATCTTCTTTGAAGAACTCTAAATACTTAATTCTGGTGTAGCAGTAAGCGTAGGTCCCGAGCTTAGGTATATTCGTTTAAGTGGTTATAACTAAAAGAGAAATCTACAGTGAAAAAATTAGCATTCATACTAAATCATTTCATGTAATAATTTGACTCCTAGGTAATTTAAGGCAGGTTTTGAGGTATCTTCTTTAAAGAACTCTAAAATACATTTCTGGTGTAGCAATAAGCGTAGTCCCGAGCTTAGGTATATCGTTTAAGTGTTAAACAAAGAAATTCTAAAGTTGAAAAAATTAGCATTCATACTAAATACTTTCATGTAAATAATTTGGACTCCTAGGTAATTTAGGCAGGTGTTTTGAGGTATGCTTCTTTGAAGAACTCTAAAATACTTACATTCTGGTGTTGCAATAAAGCGGAGTCGAGCTTAGTCTGTATAATTTTTTAAGTGTTAATAACAAAGAAAACCTAAAGTTGAATAAATTAAGCATTCATCTAAATGCTCTTTCATGTAATAATTTGGACTCCTAGGTAATTTAGGCAGGTGTTTGAGGTATCTTCTTTGAAGAACTTAAAAATACTTACATTCTGGTGTAGCAATCAAGCGTAGTCGAGCTTAGGTATATCTTTAAGTGTTATAACAAAGAATCTAAAGTTGAAAAAATTAGCATTCATACTAAATCATTTTCATGTAATAATTGGACTCCTAGGTAATTTTAGGCCAAGGTGTTTGGGTATCTTCTTTGAAGAACTCTAAAATACTTACATTCTGGTGTTACAATAAGCGTTATCGAGCTTAGGTATATCGTTTTAGGTGTTATAAACAAAGAAATCTAAGTTTAAAAAATCAGCATTCATACTAAATCCTTTCATGTAATAAAATTTGGACTCCTAGGTAAATTAGGCAAGTGTTGAGGTAACTTCTTTGAAGAACTCTAAATACTTACATTTTGGTGGTAGCAAATAAAGCGTAGTTGAATTGAGGTATATCGTTTTAAGTGTTATAACAAACAAATTCAGAAGTGAAAAATTAGCATTCATACTATACTTTCATGTAATAATTTTGGACTCCTAGTATGTTAGGCAGGTGTTTGAGGTTATCTTTTTTGAAGAACTCTAAATACTTACAGTTCTGGTGTAGCAATAAAGCGTAGTCCGAGCTTAGGTATATCGTTTTAAGTGGTTTATATACAAAGAAGTGCTAAAGTTTGAAATATACATTCATACTAAATCCTTTCGGAATGTATAATTTGGACTCTAGGTAATTTAGGCAAGGTGTTTGAGGTATCGTTCTTTGAAGAACTCTAAAAATACTTACATTCTGGTGTAGAAATAAAGCGTAGTCGAGCTTAGGTAATCATCGTTTAAGTGTTATAACAAAGAAATCTAAAGTTGAAAAAAATTAGCTTTTCATACTAAATCACTTTCATGTAATTATTTTCGACTCCTAGGGTAATTTAGGCAAGTGTTTTTGAGGTATCTTCTTTGAAGAACTTTTAAATACTTACATTCTGGTAAAGCGTAGTCGAGCTTAGTATATCGTTTTAAGTGTTTATAACAAAGAAAATCTAAAGTTGAAATATTTAGCATTCATACTAATCACTTTCATGTAAATAATTTGGACTCCTAGGTAATTTAGGTAGTGTTTTGAGGTATCTTCTTTGAGAACTCTAAAATAAACTTACATTCTGGTGTAAGGCAGTAAAGCGAGTCCGAGCTTTAGAGCTTAGGTTATCGTTTTTTAAAGTGTTTACCAAAGAAATCTAAGTTGAAAAAATTAAGCATTTCATACTAATCACTTTCATGTATAATTTGGACTCTCCTAGGTATTTAGGGCAGGTGTTTGAGGTATCTTCTTTGAAGAACTCTAAAATACTTAAATTCTGGTGTGCAATAAAGCGTATTCGAGCTTAGGTATATGTTTTTAAGTGTTTTAACAAAGAAATCTAAGTTGAAAAATTACATTCATACTAAATCCCCCAACTTTCCCCCAAGTAATAATTTGGGACTCCCTAGGTAATTTTAGGCAGGTGGTTTGAGGTATTATTCTTTGAAGAATCTAAAGAATTGCATCTGGTGTAGCAATAAGGCGTAGTCGAGCTTAGGTATATCGTTAAAGTTATATAAAAGAATCTAAAGTTGAAAAAATTAAGCATTCAACAAATGGTTTTAGATAATAATTTGGCTCCTAGGTAATTTAGGCAGGTTGTTTGAGGTATCTCCTTAAAAGACTCTAAAATACTTACATTCTGGTGTACGCAATAAAGCGTAGTCGATCTAGTAATCGTTTTAAAGTGTTAATATACAAGAAAATCAAAGTTTGATAAAATTAGCATTCATTATAATATTTTCAATGTAATAATTTAGACTCTAGGTATTTGGCAGGTGTTTGAGGTATCTTCTTTGAAAATCTCTAAATACATTTCGGTGTAGCAATAAAGCGTAGTTCGAGCTTAGGTATATCTATTTTAAGTGTTTATAAAAAAAGAATCTAAGTTGAAGAAAATAGCATTCATACTAAATCACTTTCATGTAATTAATTGTGGGGACTCCTAGTAATTTTTAAGGAGGTGTTTGAGGTTCTTCATTGAAGTACTCTAAAATCTTACATTCTGGTGTAGCAATAAAGCGTAGTCGAGCTTAGGTATATGGTTTTAAGTGGTTATACAAGAATCTAAGTTGAAAAAAAATTATCTCATCTAAATCATTTCATGTAATAATTTGGACTCTAGGTAATTTAGGCAGGTGTTTTTGAGGTCTTCTTTGAGAACTCTAAAATACTTACATTCTGGTTGTAGCAATAAAGCGTAGTCGAGCTTAGTATATCGTTTTAAGTGTAATAAACAAGAATTCTAAAGTTGAAAAGACTTGCATTCATACTAAATCACTTTCATGAATTAATTTGGACTCCTAGGTAATTTAGGCAGGTGTTTGGGGTATCTTCTTTGAAGAACTCTAAGATACTTACATTTCTGGTGTAGCAATAAAGCGTATCGAGCTTAGGTATAATCGTTTAAGTGTTATACA
>JABUQX010109716.1:0-17845 GCA_015478945.1 Trachelipus rathkii
TGATTTTATACATTAAATCTATTAGCAGTTCTATCCCCTATTCTTTTTATACCTTTCGTTATTTGGTTGTGTTTTTATCAATGGTTTGATGTGACATAACTAACAAATTAATTTGAAACTTTTTTAGTTTTTTTCTGTCTCCACCTGTTTCCGTTTATGGTTTATCCCACTTGAAATATCCCCAGAAAATATAGTGAGTGTGGAGTATATATATTATGTAAATTTATAGTTTCTATGTTTCAATACATCTTTTATTTAACTAATGATATATAAATTGAGATTACTTTATTAAAAAATTTAGCGAATAATTAGCCTAAGAAGTTATAAACCCTTCTGATTCTAAAACGAAAAAGGGTTTGAAAAGAACACCTATGTTAATAATTACTCTAGTTTCCGGTGATTTGAGATTTGTCGTGAACTAGTAGTTATTCAAATTAAACCGGGACAGACAAAACAAATTGCAAATAAAAAAGAATGATAAAATAAGATACGATATTTTTCAAAACTAATAAACTAATGAAAAACAAGATTAATATCTTTTCCTACTATTAAACAGAAAGAGCAACTAAATTTCTACTCCTTCTAATACTACTGCTCTTTTTAAAGACAATTGTGCTATTTGATAGAAACAGTAAAATCAGCTCTAATGTGTATTTTATTTCTCACATCAGTTAATAGGATTCCTAAATCCACCTGAACAGAATAGACACGATTTGTAGAATGTTAACAATATATATATATAATATTATATAATATCTCCATATACCGTTATAGAGGAAATATATATAACTACTAGCATAATAGGTTATTATATAAAATGTATGCCTCACTTGATAATGGTTGATGAATCCTAGTGTAAATTCTACTTAGTAAACTTAGGTTGATAAATAATTATACTCTATACGTATATATACGGTATTTAGAGGAGTGATTACAGTCGTATCTCAGGTATCGGCCTCGTATCAGCCATTTATATTTATGGTACTTCGCGCGTATCGTTACATCGGCCGATTTTACCTATATCTCGATAGCTACTTCTTCAGAATTATTGATTTGAGGATAGCACTATAATTAGAGAACCCTGAAATTAATAGAGTTACAGGATTACTCAAATATATACGCTAGTTGATAATAGATCAGCGTAGGTCTGAGTTGATGTTCTTCTGGTATATTTGACGCCGGTTGACTTTACGTTTAGATTATAATAGATTTTTAGCTTTTTCTCTTAATATGCAACGCAAGGTTCTATAGAATTTACATTATTCAGGAATACAGTACCATATATAATTTAATAAATAAATATAATATTTAATAACCAAAGTATTATATATTAACTACATATTATTAAATAAATACAATAATATATTAAAATATAATATTTTTTAATATTTATATTTTTATAAGTATTACAACAATTTTAGATAGCGATGTTGAGATTGCGTGAGAATAGATTTAATATTATTAAAGACAATATATAATCTTTGTTTATTACAGTAGGATTGCTTGAGAGCCTCTAGTATGCTGCTTGTTTCGGACGATTTTAAATCGTTTTATTTTGTGCTCTCGGGTACGTGATAAAACGTGGTATTCTGCGCATCATCTATGATCTCTTGTTGAGGTAGTTAGGCTCATGGTCTTGTTTCTCTCGTCTGTGTTCGGTATTATCTGTATCTTGTTGTATCGTGTGTTTGCGGAAGTTCGGCGGAGGTGCCGGAGTACTCGGGTAGAGGCGCATTGGAGTTGCAGGGCAGGCTCGGGCGTATGTCTCTTGTGTGTCGTTGTATAGTATAGAGTTTATAAGAGATATTGTTTACTTGACTCAGATTCGGTTCTCTGCAGCCGATTATGGTGGATATCTTCATATACTCTACACTATAATTTTTGTCCTGCAACAGATAGTGCAAGGCTAAAGCACAATCTTTGCCACTACTCCAGTTATGGACGTAGGGAGTTCCATGAGCCGTCTACTCAACCTTACTGGTTTAACGTATTATTACTATAACAAGAGTGTGTTAATAATTTGCGCTAAGTTTTTGTACATAGGGTCGGGAGCTGATGGATATTGTCGGCAATCATTAACATCATAACTATTGACCCGCAGCCTCGTAAGTCTTAACTCGATATTTCACTGCCCTATACCTCTCGAAAGTGGCATACATAGCCTATAGCTAGCGATTAAATGAGTGCTACTATTCTCCGTTCTCTGGGTGAGACGTACCCCTATAATATTATCACTTCCTAATGCGTCTTTGTAAACTCGCTGTTTTGTAAGCTGCTCATACTATCGACTTATTGATAGAAATGATTTCAATGTCCAGTTTTTCATGATCTTCTGTACCATTACACATATACTTTTTGATGAATACTGCTGGTCAATGACTGTTTGTAAGTCATTGGCGTTTACTACTGGTATCGCTTCATTAAATCACATTCTTTTAATAAGATGTTCTTAGTTGGTATAGGCCGAACGCAATGATACTGCTACGCCCAAAACTGAATTGTATGGGTTCCTCTCGTACTCGATTTAGTTGGAGGAAGCAAATATTCGTATTCTCAATAGTTATTTTTTCCATGGGTATAGATAACTGATCTGAGGATGAGCTGGAACCTACTGAACACTTGTACAGAGTTGGATGTTACCTCTATCGATTTCTAATGATCAGACTACCAAAATATGTATTGCTGAGAGTTGGGGATAAGGAGAGCCCATCGGAGGCCTGATTCTGTTTTTGTAAGAAATTTCTTCAATTTTAAAATAATTATGCTCACTTGCTTTCGCTCAGTTTTCACCACTAGACTGTTAGTCTGTTTTACTTTATACTCTAGAAAAGGTAATATCAAAGAGCTTATATACTGTTCGATATCCTATCGGTAAATCTCATTCATGTATATAGTATAATTACATTTATCTTTATAATCATCGTTTCTCCACAGCATACTGACATCTTGGTAACTACGCAACGCCGACAAGGTATCTCATAAGTCTTCTGTTAAGCTTTCGACTGTGGTCGCGGGTTGTTTTACTAGTTGGGTGAAAATTAAGCGTTGGTAGCGATCTCTTACCTCAGCATACTAACATAGAAGATGAACTTGTGAGTAATCTCTTGATGATATGCAGTAATATATAGAATTCCAATGACGTATATACAAAGTCGCGCTATAGTAAGAAAGGTTAATGGGTAAATATGCTGTAGTTCATTCCTTCTTGAGAATAAATCTTTTGATACATGCAAAATCATGGTTTTTGTCGATAGCTCTCTCGAGAACTCTAGGCTCTATGGCATTTGCAGGGGCTCAGTCAGTACATATCCATATACTCTTCAGCAAGATATGTGTGGATGGAACTATTTTCTGTTGCTCGTATGCATCAATCATGTTCTTCAAATTCTATTCATCTCTAAGGCAGATATAACATGGAAAGCTAGAAACCGGGTGTCGGCAATGGTGGTTCTCTTCGACGAGCAAATGGCCTAGTTCTCACGACTACTTTAGACGCACTAATAATGTTTCTCTAGAGAGGCTAGAAATACAAACACAATTCTAGATTCGCAGTCATCAACATTCACCATGGCAACCCCAGCATCTGTACAATTTACTTTTTGGATTATGTATTCTCAGAAACTTACGTATGGATAATACATCATCGAAGTCTATCATAAGTGCATCGCATAAAATCTTCCTAAACATCTGTGGATTCTCGATCATTAAAATCACTGTCTTACCTCCCTACTCCTCCATCCTTACTAATGACACTAAACGTGTATGCGATTGTCTTTCGTTCGGTTGTTAAATCATACCTTTCTCCAAAGATGGCACACTTAGCGAGGTGTTCGTTCAGAATCCACTCAGTACAAACTACAGACCATCTAGTTGAGCCTCTCAATTCAAATATATTCACTCATAAATTCAACACTTTGGAGAAAAAATCTTCATCTTTGGTCGCTCTGGACCCACAACTTTTTACCTATACCAATGCCAATGAACCATGTGATGCACAACATCTCGTTTTATAAACAGATCAAAATAACGTTGACGTGTGGTCCTATGTCCTTATCTCTTTCCGAGAATAATTCTATTTGAATCGGAGTGACATTAATTATGATCTACACCGACCATACTGAAAATCATATATAGCGTTTGAATAAAGACGAGGTGGCCCGGATTGTGACCAATTCCACTTACAACGCATATTTTTGTCGGGAGTTGCTGCTTCCGTGGCGACCACCCCAACGTTCAACCTTCGTTAGAAAAACTCATATCACACTATACACTATTGCTCGAAATAAATACCATCTACGCTCACTTCTCAGTGTATGGAAGAAGACGCGTCTATATATCACAACACACGTCCGTAAAAAATCCGACTGCGGCTCTTTGATCACGCCCTCTCCTAATCTACTCAGGCGCAATTTATCAAACTAATAAGCATATGCACTTGTAAATTATTCTATAAGTACCCATCAATATTTGATACTATCTTATAAGCTTAGTATACGCAATAGACGTAATAGATTCTGGAGTAGTCATTTCTCTTTCATAGTTCATCGAATCTAACGAAGCTTACGCAAAAAGGCTTATCAGGTGCTCGAGATCTATCTTGGCAGACATACTAAGTCTTCCTTGGTATCTAATTACCAAGACTTGGTAATGAGTACTTTGCTTTCCCAGACCTCATTAGGTCAACTAACGTGCAAGAACACTGTGCGGTGAGGCATATGAATATCAAAGCACTTTACAGGAGTATGTACAGCGTTCACACTAAGACTAACTCTCACTTCCTAAGGAAGCTTTTCGATTCTCGAATCGACAAGCCTGGCAAAAGAACTGCGTGCATAGTGTAGATAGTGGTTTTTCTAGTTCAAATAAACACAAACGCAACACATACGTTAGACAATCAGATGAGAGAGTGAAATAGGTATATGATAAAGAATTGACTTCTTGCTCAGTTTTCTCTAGAGCAAAAAAATGCTTGTTCATTTCGCTTTCACTCACGAAAAAAAGGGGAATCAAAAACATTAGTTGCTAGAAGCACGATCTGTAGAAGGAACTGAAGAGAGAACAGCGTAGGATATCAAAAGAGCGCACAAGGATCCTCTGAAGATTAAATGTTGCAGATCTGGTGAAAGTGGACATGAGGCTCTACGAAACTGAAAGATGCTGTTTCGACGAGATGTAAAGAGAAGCCTTATCATGCTGGGTAGGCTATGAAAAAGGGGGTCAGCGTATTTCATTATCTGCTATCAGTGGTGACTGTCGGGACAAGAATGATTATAGCACCTCCTTCACTCTACGTCAGATAAGATGAGAGTGTTAAATTTGTAGGTAGTTTCTCATAGAATAATGTAAACTCACTACCATATTGGATACAGTATGTCGTCAGTATACTATAGTGATATTTAAGCTTTACATGTTTATATGAATTCATCTCTCATTGGAATATATATTTAATTTGTAAGAATTGGTAATGTATATATTTTATTCTTAAAGGAGAGTGTTATGGATGTTTTTACTTAGTGTTTGAATAGTATTATAAGCTAGTTTATTGTTGTAGGTTTTTGATAATATTTTCTATTATACTCATTATTATCAGTATTTGCTATTTCCATATATTTTTATTCTTTATAAGATTGATTATTATTATAAAAACCTCAAGCAAGTTGTAAATTGTGATCAATAGGATAAAGCTAGCAGCTAAACTATCTTTGTTATTTATAAAAAAATTGAAATGGAATATTTTTTAATAAAACAACAAAACATAAACAGTTTTAATCATTATTTTGGCTATATTATATATTTGGTTTAAAGGTACTTTTTAATATATAAATAAATATAAAATATCTTCAGCAGCAATTAAATGAAATATAAATGAACTAAATTATACTAAAGGTACAGGGAATGTAATCTTGAGTTGCCTAGCAGTGCAATGTTCTAATGTTTATATATTTATTATATGTATGTATATTTATTAATTGATATTTAATTATAAGTATCTAGGATAATTCGTGATAACTCTATAAAAAAATATTAAGTATGTATATATTACGGTATATGGTAATTACTATATATTCAAAGTTTCATACATATCGTCATTAATTAATATATATCTATATACATTTTGAATCATATAAGACTACCTAATTATTTAGGTTAGATATTTATTTCTAGCTTCATAGTAATTATTGATCAAAATTACCATGTGGGTAGTCAATTTGCCATTGAGCTGTGTTTTTCGGTTGTTCAGTGGAGATTGAACCTGGGGAAATTACTGGTGCTAGGGTCTCCGACTCAGTCGCTGGGCGCATTTTTTTTTCTCATACATTGTAGTTTTCTATATTTCTTATGTCTTCTTTAATTGGATACTTAATAAGATTCAAGTGACTAAGGAATCACATAATCACTATATATATATTATACTCATTAACCTGATTAAAACCATCATCCTTAGAAACAAATATATAATTATATTATAACGACTTTACCCCTCATTATGGTTCCACTAAACACTGATCAAAATCAAACTTATATATATATATAATAATATATTCAAAAAAATATTAACTAATACCTTACATAAACAATATATATATAATATATATACTAGAATCCTTTTAGCATTAAATATAATACAGGAATTAGCAATATTGCTATAACTACCTATATATATATATCCTATATATACAATATACATTTACTAATGAAAACTAGTAAAGTATATATATATATAGACTTTAACTAATTATTCATATCTATCCTATAGTCCTCCTAAGAAACCCGCTGGGGTATTCAATTATTCTAACAGATAATTCTAAAATTCTCAAATCATGTTTTTGGTTGTTATGTGAAAGAAATTTTAGTACTTTTACATGGGCCAAAAGACATATACAGTATTTAAAAATAATTCACTCAACTTTCCTCACAGTTAAATCTACATAATATGACATTTCCAAAATAACCTGAAACCCCTACTATAATGATTTTCCCATAGGAAGCATAGGTAAGGTCTTGATAATCTAATAATCCCACACAACTCAACTACCCATACCCTTACAATCGCGCACAGATTGAAATTTATTAAATACTACCCTCGTCAAAAATATTTACCCGCTATACAGAAGACACTGTCCGAGCATAGATATTCACGTTTGTCGGGGTCGCGCTCGGCCTTCTATGGTTGGGACGCACCGTGGGGAGGGAGTTTCGTCCCTGCATGGTTGCGCGTCACCTGCCCAATCGCACGAGACCAACTCCAATACACAAAAACTAATTATATAAATACTCCAGATATGGAGGAACTTCGATTGGGATCATATCTCACCTAGAGTCGCCCGAACCGCAGCCAAGAATCTCCACCAGATATTCCACTCGCATAATACTATGACGGCTATACTCATAGGAGTGTCGAGGCACTTCCTTCTGGGGTGCTTAGTCCGTCTTTTGACGCAACCCGTTTGAAATTCTTAATATCTTAACCAGCCGCATACCTCTGATTCTCTTATGGAACATGCACAAGAGCGGTTGGACCGGACTTCTCTATGAACAGTTATGTAGCTCTTCACCATTGAGGTGTAGGTCAAGGGGCATGTGGTGTTTGATTTATTATATAATATTTTTATATATATAAATATATATTAATAATATTATAATATATATTTTATTTATTAATATATTTTAATATATATATATATTTAATATATATTATATTATATATATTTATTATATAATATTTATATTATATATTATAATAATTATATTTATTTATTATTTTTATATATTTTAGTCGCTAGTTGTTGACACGTTTAGCCATACTATTGGTGATGCTCCTCTTAATTTGTAACATACTATACATAGGCATTTGCCATATGTATTTGTCACTTTAGTGGCTAAGAGTGAGCTCTGTATATATATTTTATATATATATATTTATAATATATATATATTAATATATTAATATTATATATATTATTATTATACATATATTAAGTTAATATAATATATATATTATTATATATATTAATATTAATATATTATATATTATATATATATATATATATATATATATATTATATAATTGATTATATATATTAATATTAATATATATTTATATATACGTGTATATTATAATATATTTAATATTAATATATATATTTAATTTATATTATTATATATATATTAATTATTAATATTAATATTATATATTATTATTATAATATATTAATTATTAATATATATATATATATTAATAATATATATATTATATTAATATTTATATATATATAATTAGCAAGTTAAAAGAAATTAATGCTATAAAGTGAGAAATGTTAAATAAAATAGTAAATTCTGCAGGTATGTGATGAATTTACATTACTTCTGGTAATGTTAAATGGGGGAAGATGGTGATGATTAGGATCTGGAAGTTTAGTGGGTTATAAAAGCGTTATAAGGAGGGTTAAGTATTCTCATGAGATTTAGGAGGAGTAAGCAGTATAATATATGTATACCTTATATAAGGATAGGGAGACAGAGGGAACTGTAGTAATTATAGGAGGAATTTAGTTTATATTGAATGTTGTAGGTGAAGTTATATATTGTTTGGGTATTTTTGGTTACAAATAGTATGATGCGATCGAGATTGAACTTGAAAGATCTGAATTGGTGAAAGAAATAGGTGCAGTTATATTATTAGGAGTAGTAGAGGATTGATGTGTGATCAAATAAATTTTACAGATTGAAGCACATTAGATTTGAGAAATGAAGTGAAGAAGAAACATATGAAATTGTAATTTAGGTTTATGGTAATTATGCAACAGGTACTATATGATCGAGGTTAAATAGGGTAGCATCTTTATCTCTCTCTGTTAGAATTGTGGTATAGTGGTGTTGGTGGTAGTATTACTGATTGGATCAGTAGTATGTACTGGTTATTACAGTGACATGGTGTAGATACATAATGTGTAAAAGTTTGATATTGAGATTAGTATTTAAATATAGCGGGCGTATGAGTAACAGGGTTTGTTGTTACTGTCTCCTTTGAGTTTTTATATTGTTATATAGGTAATAGCAAATAAATATGAAAGAATTCGAGATGGGGGTGGCAGGAATTAGTGTTAGAATTGATGGATGAAAGGTAAGATGATAGATGGAATGGACGGTTGACCTTACTATTATATATGTGGTATTGATATTAATATTGTTTTGTATGTTGGCGAATCTGAATGACGAGTTTGAAGAGGATAATTGGTAGAGATTATTTGGCAGAGTGTGTAATTAATAAGGATTGGATAGGTATATATTTGAAACTAAGGCTTAATGAAGGCAACAATTCTATAACTTATTGGATATTTAGTTGAGTTGGAATGAATTAAGTTATCATTATATTAATAAATTAGTACTATATATATGTGAATGTAGTAAATATGTCATTAGTATATTAGTATTGATGTAGAGCGTTGGAAAATAATGTCGTGTAGTGATTATTTAAATAATTTTATATTATAGGGTATATCATATATATATATTTAGTTGTAAATATATATAATATATATATAAGTAATGTTATAAAATATAGAATATTAGTTATAATTATATATGATATAATAACTATATATATAGTATAGATATATATAATATACTATATATATATATATATATTGAGTTAATATATAGTATATATATATATATATTATAATATAATATATATATAGGGATATATATAGGTGAAGAGAGATGGCATATGTTAGAAGGGGGAGGAAATCAGGACAATATTATCTCAAAAACGTTTTTTTAATAAATTTTCAAGATGTAAATTATGTATTAATATATAAAAATCGTGTTATCAAGTTTTTTTATATGTAAAAAATGTGGGAAAAAATATTGTTCTGCTCATAAAGGTTCATTTATATATAGTTCTCATTTAGATTATTTCGAGATCTAGAAAAGTTAGATTTTTTTCTTTTTTATAATAATGTAGCTGCCAAACAATAATGGTTCCATGCTAGGATTCCTAAACATACTGTAGTAGATAGGTAATAAATATTTCTATAGAAGTTTGTGTGAAGGAAATATTAAATTCGAGAAAAAAACCTAACCTACCTAAACCTAACCTAACTCCAACCTTAAACCTAACCCAAACTAACCTAACCTAACTAACCTAACCTAACCTAACCTAACCTAACCTAACCTAACCTAACCTAACCTAACCTAACCTAACCTAACCTAACCTCATTTCACCCACAGACCATAGGAGGAAAAAAATGATTTCGTCCCTAGTACATATATTTATGTATCAATAGAGGTACCTGAGGTTCCGTGTGGCCGTATAAGTATACTATTGGTTTGCTATTATATATAATTATTAATATATATATAATCTATATAAAATATATATTTATATTATAATATATATATATATAATATATATATTTAATTTTATTATATATATCTATATATTATATAATATATATATTATATATTATTTGTTATGCTATTAGGAATACAGAAAATAAGATCCTGAGCTTCACACGACAATACGGATAGATTCATTTGTTTTTTTGGAAGAATTGGAAGAAACATTTATTTGGAAATGCGATAAATTTAAAATACAATTTTTATTTGAATATGATTTACAAAAGATTTTTATTTAAAAATATTTTAAGAACAATTTTAATTTGGAAAATAAAAGTGGAAAATAAAATTGTCTCATGGGAAAAAAAGACTCTCAAATTAACTCCACACTTAACATCCTAGATACGGAGGAAAGTCATAAATAGAAATAAAATGGTTATTATCTGGTTCCATTCGCGATTCTATAATTGGTTTTTACGTGTTGGTTTTATCTTACCTTCGTTCTATTTGATATTGATTATGTAGTGAGAAATCTCATCAGTAACTGAATTATTACCAGTGAAGACTGTTCTATTATTTGGATTTATATCATTGAAGAGGTCCTGATTCAACAAGCGTTCTACTAGGCAGTGAAAGAAGAATCAGGTTGACAATTATCATTGGTTTAGAAAGTTACTGAAAATAAAATAGTTCTTTGAAACGAGGATTAGAAAGTCTTGTAACTATTCAGAAGGAAATATTGCAAGAGATTAGATAGCAACCAGGGAAAGATCTATTAGAACAATTTGAATGAAAGTTACACAACTTCGAGAGACTTCTTGGAACTATTTGAAGGAAAGTTTAGTAACATTGAGAACGACTTTTATCTGGATTAAGGAACCATTATTTATTGGAAGGAGTTTACTAACTGAAAGTAAAGGATCATTGATATTTTGAGGAGTCCATCTGCGATTCAGGAATAATTTAGGAATCAGAAGACTTCGTGGATTTCGCTACGCTTCGTATCTGAGAGAGTGGAAATCTACATTGTGAATCATACTCTAGACGTTTTATACAGTTTATTCAGTCTTTAATTTTGTATTGTTAATAATATGGAATTCCGGGAATTGTCAACACTGTTATTGACAGAATCCCTCTGGGACAATAAAATTGGAGCTATGTCCGGAAATATTTCCTAAAAGGAAAAGAAAATCACAGAGACCAATAAGATTGGAGATCTGTCTGTTTAAGAAGAAAAGGGATATATCAGTGGTCTTATTTGAAACAGTTCCTAAAAGAATATCACAGTCGTCATTCAGAGTAAAGACAACTCTTGTGATACAGATATTAAAGTGTGAGCCTCTATTGAAATTTACCTCCTAAATAAGGATTGTGTGGCATTAGCAAAGATCGCCCAAGATCTTAGACTAAATGGAAAAGAGGCCAGGGAATTTATAGCTGCTTAAGGAGAAATTGCTAAAGAAGCTGACAGAGAAGCAGAAGAAAGAGAAATTGCCAAAAAAGCTGCTGAAAGAGAAGCTTCCAGAGAAGCAGCGCAGAAGAAGACGTAAGAGGGTCAAGATGAAGCGAAAGACTACTGCATCGGCAGAGAGACAGAGGGAAGCTGAAAGAGAACGCCATAGCAGAGACATAAGAGAGGCGCCGAGTGTAACGAATGTAGAAGCTGCAGAAAAGAACAGAGGGAAGGTACCTACAGGAGAAGCAGCAGATTTAGCAAAAGACAGATGCAGGGTAGAATTGAATTCTCATGTTCAGACATGGAATTGCAAGCAGGCAATATTAATCAACAACAGCTGCATAAACAAATACGAATGTTAAGGCAAGTGTGCGGTAAAGCTACGCCTCCTTTTCTTTGCGGGACAACCAAGAGACGAAAAATAATAGGTCTCGCTACCTAGAACGCTTCGAAGATTTGCGGAGGATGAACGGATGGATTAGAGGAATATAGGGCATCCAACCCTTGAGCGCCCTATTAACAGGGAAAAGCTTTAGTCGAGGCATATGAACAAATCACGTCGATGTCCTCGGAATACGATTTCGAAAGATACGACAATTGAAGAATGCCTTCTCAATTGTGTATTACAATTAACGAGATGGCTTCCGAATAAAATTTAGGAGTGCAAAGACATATATAATGATGAGAGACCCATACAATTCATAGACAGATTGAAGACCTACGTCATGTAGTGGGCAGAATGGTGGATGATAAATAAAGATTTTAAACGATATCAGAATCTGATAAAGCAGATGCAGTTTCTTAACAGCTTGCGCCGAAAGAACTTACAAATTTTTCTACGGGAAGAAGAAGATTAGATAAACTAGATGTTCTTGCTTCAAGCGAGCGGAAGAAGCTATCTCCTGGGTGCCATAACAAAAATTTGGCATCAACGACTAGTAGAGAAGACCCATGAATTAGAAAGAGAAAGGAAGGAAATGCCAAACTCTTAATAAGTTTTAACACATCGAAGAACTCCCAATACCAGTCACAGTTGCCTCAAATGTGGGCAAGTAAGGGCAAAACATGGTTTTGATTGTTAAATAAGTATACAGCCCTATTAGAGAGACGACAAAATTGACAGGAGACTATAAAAACAACCGTTCCAACCAATTGGGAGAGGGCCCAAAAGGGCAGCTGCTGCCATAACAGCTGAAGTTAAACAGTGGGATAATAAGGTCGCCTCTGATATTACAGCAACACGCGGAGATTTAAGTGCCAATAAAGACTCTGACCTCATGAAATACGTTGACGTCAATGAGATTGCTTTAGCATGCGGCAGAATGATACCTGTCGTCAGAGTCGCATGCGTAAAGAGTGATAATGTAAGACCCAACGTCGTGAATTCAATGATGCCTGTTGTCGACGGAAAGATCAATGGTATGGCTGCGAATGTACTGAGGGACACCGGCTGCGACTCCGTCATTGTTAAAAATAAATATACGTCAGCAGACCAGAGAACTGGGAAGAGAAAACAGATACTGATGATCGACAACACGATCAGAGACGCGCCCGTTGTTATGATCGACGTCGTTACACCCTACTATACGAGTCGTGTGGAAGCCATAGCCTGGATTGGACGATGCCATATATGACTTGATAATATGGAATATTCCCGGGGTAAGGAATGCTGAAGATCCTGTTTTTAGTGAGATGGTATCACGCGCGAGGGCAATGGATAGATCTCTGGAGGAGGAAGCCGAAGCGCATGGTGATATGCCGGTGCACCCCGACAGTCAAACGATAGTGTAGTGCATGGGTGAATCAATAAACAAGCAGTCTGAAGAAACCACACAGCCCGACGACGTATTAGAACACCCTGTTGACCAAGTGGATGCGTCGCTTGCGTGTAGTTCGCATGATGAAAGGCCAATTACGCCTGAAAGCACTCAACAAGCAAGTAATGACAAAATCACTCGTGAAAAGTTCATTGAATTTCAACGAGATGATGAGACTTTGAACAGATGCTGGGCCTTGAATGAGATGGGAAATAAAGAAGAAAGGCGATCGTACTACGATGTAAAGAAAGGAATCATGTACCGGTGTAAACAAGATAAAGAAGGTCCGAGCGAGCAAGTCGTTGTACCAAAGAAACTAAGAAAAGAAGTAATGATAATGGCACACGATAGTATCATGGGAGGACACCTCGGGATCAAAAAGACGACGGACAAGGTACTCTCAGAGCTTTACTGGCCTGGGATGAACGAGGATGTATCCAGATTCTGTCATTCGTGTGACATATGTCAGAAGACGGTGCCGAAAGGGAAGGTGGTAAAAACGCCATTGACGAAAGTCACACTTATAGGAACCCCGTTTAAAAGGGTGGCGGTAGATCTCGTAGGTCCGATTGTGCCTTCCTCCCAGGATGGACATTAGTATATTCTCACCCTTGTAGATTATGCCACGAGGTACCCTGAAGCGGTACCGTTAAAGAATATTGATACAGATACGGTTGCAGAAGCCCTGGTGGACTTGTACTCTAGGATTGGGGTACCGGATGAAATATTAACCGACTTGGGGACACAGTTTGTATCACGGTGCATGAAGGTGTCCAGGTTATTAAATGTGAAGCAGCTAAGCACAAGTCCATATCACCCAATATGTAATGGCCTTGTTGAAAAGTTCAACGGAACAATAAAGATTATGCTGAAAAGACTTTGCAGTGAACAACCTAAAAGGTGGAATAAATTTATAAATCCCTTACTATTCACCTACCGTGAGGTGCCGCAGGAAAGCACCGGATTTGCGCCTTTCGAATTGTTGTATGGGAGAACCGTGAGAGGACCCATGCAGATAATGAAGGAAATTTGGGTTAACGAGTGGCAGCCGGACGAGGTGACGAATAGTTATCAGTAAGTTTTCAAGTTAAGGGAAAATTGGAGGAGACCTTAAAGATAGCATCGTCTGAATTAGAAAAGGCCCAGAACCGGTACAAACATAACTACGATAAGAGCGCCAAGGAAGAAGGTTCGAAATAGGTGACTCTGTATTAATATTACTGCCCACTGAAAGTAATAAGCTTCTGATGCAGTGGAAGAGCCCTTATGAAGTCGTCGGTACTATTGGCGAGAATGATTATAGGGTGAAGGTCAATGAGAAAGTCAGGACGTACCATGCAAACCTGTTAAAAATATACAATAAAAGGGACAAAGAAACGCCGGATACACATCGCGTGCGTAGGTGTTGTCGATTTTGAAGAATGTGAGAAGGAAGAAATTGATTTAGGAGAGGATGCGTTTGTCCTAGGAAGTTGCACGCCTAAGGAAAACGTTGAGGATATCAAAATAGGGCCTGAGTTAGAAGAAGACAAGAGGTCATAAATAAAAGAAATATTAAATGAATTCAATTAAACAGGTATTTACGGACCTACCAGGAAATATGGATATAGTGCAGCACGAAATTAATTTGACGTCCCAAGTCCCTATTAAGAGCAAGCCGTACTCCATACCGTATGCGCTGAGAGAAACACTCAAAATAGAGGTCGGTGAGATGCTAAAAATGGGAGTGATTAGGGAGTCTGACTCTCCTTATGCATCACCCATAGTGATGGTTAAGAATAAAGACGGATCCAATCAAGTATGCGCAGATTATCGAAAGCTAAACCAGGTCACGTTATTCGACCCTGAGCCAATGGCCGTGACCGAAGAGATCTTCGCAAAGTTCGCGAAGGACAAATACTTCTCAAAGATCGACCACAGTAAAGGATATTGGCAGATCCCGGTAAAGAACGAAGACGTATCTAAGACCGCTTTTGTTACGCAACATGGGCATTATGAATTCCTCAGGATGCCGTTTGGTCTAGTAAACGCAGGCGCCACTCTGGTTAGGGCCGTGAGAAAAATACTCAGGGGTATGAAGAGTACAGATAGCTACCTGGACGACATAATCGTTCATACAGAAACCTGGGACGACCACGTAATTGAAATTAGGGAATTGTTGAATAGACTGGCGGACGTTTCGCAACTCTCAGACCGTCAAAATGCGAGATAGCCGTTAGAGATTTAGAGTTTCTTGGCCATAAGCTGACCGAAGGGGTCATCGGTCTACAAGACGATAATGTGAAAAAGATCAGGGACGCAGAGAGGCCACTCACCAAAAAGGGAGTCAGATCATTCTTGGGACTGACAGGGTTCTACAGGAATTTTATTCCCAACCATTCCTACCGTTAACTGACCTAACAAAAAACAAGAAACCGAACAAAGTAGTATGGGGAGTATCCCAGGAGAAGGCGTTCGTGGTACTGAAAAATATGTTAGTCTGTAAGCCCATACTACGACTTCCCAACCTCACCAAGTCATTTGTGCTCCAAACAGACGCGAGCGATATGGCTATAGGGGCAGTACTGCTGCAGGAGTTCGAGGACGGACTGTTCCCTATAGGGGGCCTATAGCATATGCGAGTAAGAAACTTTCTACCAGGGAGAAAGCTTATTCTACGTTAGAAAAAGAGGGGCTCGGCATAATATTTGATGTGCGTAAGTTCGAAAATTATTTATATGGGAAGGAGTTTGTCCTGCAGACGGACCATCAGCCACTGATCTACATGCAGAAAACCAAGTGTGTCAATGCAAAAGTGATGAGGTGGGCAATGTTTCTGCAAAAATACAAGTTCAGGCTGGAATCGATTAAAGGTATGAAGAACACCGCCACAGACTATCTAACTCGAATCGGGGCATGAAAGGATTATTGTTTTAGGTGAAAGAAAAGCCCCTGTTTTCTTTCTTAATGGGGGCGTGTGTTATGCTATTAGGAATGCAGAAAATAAGATCCTGAGCTTCACACGATAATACGGATAGATTCATTTATTTTTTTGGAAGAATTGGAAGAAACATTTATTTGGAAAAGCGATAAATTTAAAATACAATTTTTATTTGAATATGATTTAGCCAAGATTTTTATTTCAAAATATTTTAAGAACAATTTTAATTTGAAAAATAAAAGTGGAAAATAAAATTGTCTCATGGGAAAAAAGACTCTCAAATTAACTCCACACTCAATATCCTAGATACGGAGGAAAGTCATAAATAGAAATAAAATGATTATTACCTGGTTCCATTCTCGATTCTATAATTGGTTCTACGTTTGGTTCTACCTTCGGTTCTACTTTGGTATTTGATTATTTATGAGAATCTCATCAGTAACTGAATATTATACAGTTGAAGACTTTTCTATTATTTTGTGATATATATAATTAAAGAGGTCCTGATTCAACAAAGCTCTACTAAGGCAGTGAGAAGAAATCAGGTTTGATAATTATCATTTGGATTAGAAGATTACTGAAGAATATAGTTCTTTGAACGAGGATTAGAAAGTCTTGTAACTATTCAGGAGGAAATATTGCAAGAGATTAGATAGCAACCAGGGAAAGACCTATTAGAACAATTTGAAGGAAAGTTACACAACTTCGAGAGACTTATTGGAACTATTTGAAGGAAAGCTTAGTAACATTGAGAACGACTTTTATCTGGATTAAGGAACCATTATTTATTGGAAGGAGTTTACTTACTGAAAGTAAAGGATCATTGATATTTTGAGGAGTCCATCTGCGACTCAGGAATAATTTAGATATCAGAAGACTCCATGGATTTCACTACACTTCGTATCTGAGAGAGTGGAAATCTACATTGTGAATCATACCCTAGACATTTTATACAATTTATTCAGTTTTATTTTGTATTGTTTAATAAACGAATTCCGGGAATTGTCACACTGTTATTGACAGAATCCCCATCTTGTTATATATATATATATATATATATATATATATATATATATATATATATATATATATATATATATATATATATATATATATATATATATATATATATATATATTGGTTTTTTTTAAAAAATATATATATATATATATATATATATATATATATATATATATATATATATATATATATATATATATATATATTGAAGTATGCACGAAAACGCGAAAGCGTTTCAATGATAAATGCGAAAACGGTTAAACACCCAAATCTGAACTGAACGAAGTACAC
>JABUQX010109717.1:0-21164 GCA_015478945.1 Trachelipus rathkii
AGCAGAGAGATAGCAAGTTGAATTGGATAAATATAATCTATACGCATAATTCATTTGCGGCTATTGCATTTAATTTCTATGAATTTTATATATAACTGATATATATATATATATATAGTATATATATACTAACATAATTATAATAGATCATATGTATATTATAAATATATATTATATATATAGGTAAATATAGGGGTATATATATATATAATACAACTATATACTATATATATATAATAATATAGTATATATCATTATATATAATATATATATATATATATATATACTTATATATATATATATATATATAATTCGGACCAAATTCCAAGCTTTCTTATCGAACAATTAATAAATAAGAACACCCGGCTTAAGGGCAGCAAGATATACTAGTATTATATAGTATAGTATATAGTACAAATTCGCATTAAGGGCTGGCAGTGGATAAAGTCTAGTCTCATGCATCCTAATTTACCTCTCGCAAAAGCGAGTGTTCGAATCTAGATTCGGCTTCGGCTATTTGTAAAGACAAAAATATTTCGCCGTAGTAGTCTGAAGATTCTTCTGAAATATTTAATGTACAGTTTACCGGCATAGGTGAGATTAAGCTATATCTCTAAGTAGTTTGCAGACCACATTGCTAAAACAATGCACGAACAACATAAAACAGAACAATCTATTATAACCCTATTAACAAAGATCAAAACTTGCTCTCTGTTCTATGACTAGCATCAAAAAGTACGTCATCACTGGATTCGAATACCAGCAGCCTAACGTGAGCTAGAGATTTTTAAATGACAGTCTAGAGTCGAAGAAGGGTTATGCTATCCAAAACTTAGATAATGCTTTGTAGCCTTCATATAACTTGGTTAAGTGCGAAAATTCATACGATAACGTACAATTTCCCTGATGCAAAGACCCTACTTGCAGTAGTTATGAAACGCCGAAACATTTCATAGGAGAGATGACACGGTGGACTAATAACTTTATAATAAGTATAATATAGCTATATATAATAGTAGTAAATATATATAGATAGTACTATTGTTAGTATTATATATATAGGTAAATATAAATATATAACGCTATTATATAGATATATATATATAACAATATATAATAATACTAGTATTATTATAATACTGTAAATTACTAGATTTATTAGTTTTCAGTGATTGAGTCTTAATTAGGATTTTGATATTACCATGATTCTATAGCTCATATGCTTATAATTTTCATTTTTCATCGTAACGGATAATTTTATTATTTTTATCACTCAACAAATATCTTCGAGCCGATTTATGTCTTTTCAAAAACCGTTTTTTCGCATAAGTTTTTTCAAATTTAGAAAATTTAAGCATGTAATTCTAGTGGCAATATCTATCATTACTAATAATTTCTGAGAATATTATTAGCATAATAAAGAAATAGAATTTATGCCAAACTTTGAAAGCTCATTTTTAATGTGCATCTTTATTATTATTCTCTACTGTGTGAGTTAAAAGTCTTACATCTTATATTTTGCCGAAGGCTTTTTGTTTTCAATGGTGAATGAACCATATAAACTAAAAATGTGATTTACTATTTAAATTAATAACTAGATACAACAACTTAAATATAAGTAACATAAATATCTCCTCACATTGAAAATATTATATTGAACAAAATAATTTTAAATAATAAACATAAGTAGTTAAAACATGCCAGATCAACTGACAAAACAATTAAATTGAACTGCTAAAAGAGATTTAATAACGTAATACGAAAGATGTATTAAACAACGAAAAATCAATCATGAAATATAAAATAACAACGAAGCAAATTAGGAGACACCCGAACCCACAAACAAATAGAATAATTATTATAAACATAATAAATAACTGAAATTTGAAAAAAAATAATGCTTTGAACATATAAAAATTCCATAAGAATGTTATATATAAAAAAACAAATTATCATAATATATATATATTACTACCCAGATTACTTCCTATTAAATAGTACATATTCCTATAATATAATATAAATTTATATTATATATATATATACTATATGACTATAATATTATATATATATATATATAGTATATATATATATACTTGCCTTTTGGTTCGCCCTTGATTTGAGGAGTCTTGTCATTCACTCTAGAATACGCAGGGCGAACGGCGATCGACACTTGTTTGAGGAATCTGATAGGTATGCTCTTTATGGAGTGGGCTGGTTGGTGCACTTTACAAGGAGCTGATCAATTCTGTGTCAGCCATCTACTTGGTCATCTCATCCAGAAGTGGTAGATGTAGGGGCTTCTCCTGTCGAAACTTGTCGTCTATCCTCGCAGGAGATTGGCCGGGTGATTTCCCTGATCTCAAGTCTAGAGGTAGTGATTTTTGAATCTTTTTTTTTGTGTGTGTTTTATGTTGCTGATATTTAAGGTTGAAGGGAATTTATGAAGTGATTTTTTGGTCGAATGTGGACTGATTAATTGCTGTATAAGTACGGTATGTGTGAATATGTTTGAGAGAGTGTGTTTTTTAGGAGGAGTGGGATGGTTTGCTTAAAAGCGATCTCGCCGTAGTAGATCACAAGGGCAGCTAGAGCAAGGAAGGGTTTTAATAGCGATGTCAGACGTCGTGGATCTTTGTTTAATGCTGGATTCTTGTAAGCGGATATGAATATAGAATAGAGAGGCTATATATAGTAGAGTAATAGTAATGAGTATAGTATACTATTTATGATAATATATAAATATTATCAAGCTATCGAGCTAGAGAGCATAATATCAGTATAGAGTACGCTAAGATACCCGCACAAGCTAGGTATAGTCGAAAGTAGATTAACCAGAACATCGCTATTTACTATATATAGTTTACCTTAGCCAGCAACAGATATATACACCACACACCCACAATGATAGTTATATATTATATATAGTATAATATATATATATACTCATATAGTTATACTATATATATATATATTACGTATAATATATTATATATAATATACTATATATAATATATATATATATTATAAAGTATGACAGTTACAGAAAAACCAACACCCAAGCGCGCAGTAGACTAAATATATATTATATATACGTTATTACTATATAAATGAATAGGTAAATAATTATATATATATATATATGCGGCAAATACCCGGTGGGTTTTCATAGTGTGAATGAGTTACGAGTTGTAATCTTGATTCAAAGGTTTAGAGTTCGAATCTCAGATGTGGATTTTCAATTTATTGTAAGATTTTTATTTCATTTTTTAATCAGCTCAGTTATTTACTACACTATTGTTTGTTGATATGAGTTTTAGCGTCTAACAAATAATTCGAAGAGAAAAATTAATTAATTTTCAACGTTTACACTAGTTTCCCTCTGTTTTATTTATTTCTTTTTTGGGAGTGTTATTTTTGAGGTAAGCCAAAAATCAAAAGGAACTATACAATATACTTGCATGCAAAAAGTTCATTATAAAAACTATTCTAGAATGAACCGATAATGATTTCTAATCGAATTTCATGTTATATATAGCAATTTAAAAAATAAGTTAAATTATGCATTTAATTTAAAATAAAGAACAGGTTTAAATATAATGATGCAAAATGTTCTAGGCATAAAAAATGAATATTAGTAAAGGGGCGTACAAATTCTTTCAAATAATTTTGGAATGCCGTATGACCTACTAGCAAGTCAGTTTCTCATCTCTCTTTCTCCTCTCTGCATCCTCTCTCTCTCTCTTCTCTGCTCTCTCTCTCTGCCTCTCCTCTACTCCTTATCATTACTTATTATAATAATGATAATTAATAATATATATATATAAATATATATCGATACCCTATTATATATATTAGGGGATATAGTAATAGATATAGTTATATTATATATATATATAATATACTTAAGTTATTATAATATATATATTTGGGGGCTGTGGAATTTTATTTATATTATATATATATAATATTTTATAGTTGAATATATATAAGGTATATATATATTACTATATTAGGGATATATTTATATTATACTATTATTTATATATATATCGTAATAATATATATATAATTATATATATACTATAACCTTATAGTAAATATGACGCTCACTTTTTGATTTTTTTTTGTTTTTTTATTTATGATTTTATTAATATATATGGGATTTCATTAGCCTTTTATAGGGCACATTTTTAATCTTAGATTAATAAATGTTGATTTTAAATTAATATAATAATAATAATTATGTAATTAGCATAATAATAAGGTTTGATAAATTCTCAATAAATAATTTAGGCTTTAAACTACCATAACTTTATCATTAAATTATATATATGCATGGCTGTAATCATTCTGAGATGCTGCTAATTTATTATATTCTTTTTAAAAGTGATTTAAAAACTATATATTGATGAATTTGGCTATGATATACAGATAGTAAGTGATACTTAATCATGCAATTATGGGGCGTCAGCGTACGGGGCGGTTACCAATTGGGATTATTTGTATTAACAAAAAAAAAAGGAATTGGCCTAAAAAGTCACGTAAATAAAAAAACAAAATCAAAAAAGGCAGTTGTTTTTTTTCTTAAATAAAAAATAATCGCGCTTTAAAAAGTCAGATTGGTTTACAATATTTTGTATACAAGATCCAGGAGGTCGTTAAATTATCGCTGTTCTGGTTTAGATATTGTATTTAGTTCTAGAAGGCCTTTGCAGTCGGGCTTCTAGCGCCGTGAGTGGTGAGCATTGCCTGTAAAAGGAAAAAAATATTATTAATAAAATTAATTAAAAAGAATCTTTTACGTGTGTATCTACACAGAGTGGCATTTGCCCAGCACTTAGTCACACTAAAGGTCCTTAATCGAGTCGAACCCTGAACTTCGAGTGAGCAAGAGCCAAACGCACTCTACCGCCACAACACCAGTTACGGGCGGCAATGTATTTGATACTTTAAATCAATTTAAGACTATCTTGAATAGAATTATTTAGGTATTTGTAGTGAAGCTATTTCCATTAAATTACATGGATTTTATATATATGTATGAAAAGTTAATATTCTTGAAATCATATCTGGTCTTTTCACAAGTTGAATTGATATATAATTATAACACATAATATCTTACTACCCCAATATATCAAATTATTTTTGAATATTATATTCTGTCTTGGATCATTTTATAATAGTATATATGTTTATAATATAATATAACCATATATAATATTATATATATATATATATTATATATTACTAGAACTATTCTTATACATAAAGGAAAGGGCTAATATATATAGTATATTATCTATATATATATTAGTATACTCTAATTACAAAGTAGTAATAATGTAGTATAACATATAATAATATATATACTAATATATATTATAGTATGAATACTAATATACACGTTATTATAGAGATAATATTAATATCTAAATTCACTAGCTGCAGTGGATAAAGTCTAGTCTCTTGCATCCTAATCATTACTCGATCTCGCAAAGCAGCTGTTCGAATCTAGAGTGGATAAAATGATTTGTAAAGAGCAAATATTTCACTCGTAGATAAAGAATATAACTAAAATAATTTCTAATTAGCAGTTTACCGGCATATGTGAAATAAGGCTAATCCTGCAATATTCAGGCTACTTGCTAACAACAATGGGCCCAACCACATAGAAACAGAAGCAACGTCTATTATAACTCTTAAAAGATCACACTTTCTCTCGTTCTTCTCTAGACATAGATAAGTAGGCGCGCCTGCTCATTCTGGATTCGAAGAAGCCGACGCTTATATGACTGAGACTTTTTAAATGAGTTAAGGTCGAAGTTGTTTGATTTACTTATCAGCTTCGACTTTTGTGTTAGGCACTTGCATTAACTTGGTTACGCGCAAGGGTTTCAAATACTCATCGTAACCACAGGATTTCGGCGCTGATCAACGACACGCCTCTAACGCAGTAGTTACCATTGAGCCGCCGAAATTTCATACGGTAGAGATGCGTGGGCAAATAAAGCTTTATAATAAATATTATTTATCTAATATATATTATTATACAGTAATAGGTATAGGTACGTAGTTACATATATATAGTCGTAGTACGTTATATGGCGTTTATTATAACTGGTACTATATATAACTTATATAATAATCATATAGTATAAGTATACTATATACGTATATATATCTATTAGGTATATATAATTATAGCTTAGCGTGTAGTATATGTAAAATTAGAGGCTTGCTTAGGTTTTGCAGTGATTGAGTCTTAATTAGGTTTGATATTCATCTATAGCTCAAATGCTTATATTTTCATTTTTCATGAGTAACCATATTATTTATTTTTAATCGGCTGCACAACAAAAATATTTTCGAGCGCGATTTATTCCTTTCAAAAACCGTTTTTCAAAGATCTTTTTCAATTTAGCGAAAATTTAAAGCATGTAATTGTCTAACCTATAACCATGGCACAGGTCTCTGCCGCCGCAACTCAGGCGCTGCCGGCGACGACATACCAGATGAGCACGCAACGCGACGGCTTCTATTAGTAAAAAGGTATACTTGATTATCTTATTAGCGACATAATAGCAAAGGTTCATTATAGTATTGAGATCTAGTGATATAATTTTATGTATTTTTATGTATTTCTAATGTGTGATGTTGAAGCCCTCAGGGTTATATATTTTGCAAGGTGTTTGATACAAGGGGGGACTGAACTTTAATAAACTAAAAATGTTATTTAGATTTAAATACTAAACATTATAGTTAAGTAAAAATAATAAAATAAATTTATTGAATATTATATTGACAAATAAACGATTTAAAATATATAAATAAGTATATTAAAATATATATAGAAGTTTTGTTTCGCTCAATGCTTTTAAAATGAATCGACCTTTATTAGAGATGTCATACAAATGTACCATACAAACATATAGGCGAACATATTCTTCTGATATTTTATTTTGATCTAATAATTATATCGTCATATATGAAATTTTTGAAAAAATATCTTTGAAATATAGGAAACTAAATAAATAAAGAAGAATGTTTAATTAAAAAAACGATTGCATAATATATATATATTATATATGGATGTGGAGGCGGATAACAGAGGATACACAACTATATATAGCTATAACTATATATATAGTATATTATTATATATAGTATATTATTACTAATATATGTATATATATCTATATATAATCGCGGCTTTTGGTTCCGGCCTTATTTGAGGGAGCTTTGTCATCTCTAGATACTGGCAGCGAAGCTCTCTGCAGCTTGTTGAGGAAATTGATAGGTTGGCTCCTTATGTGAGTGGGCTGGTGGTGTTACTTGTAAAGAGCTGATCAACGTGTCAGCCTCTATTGGTCATCTTCATCAGAGTGTAGATGTAGCTTCTTCCTGTCGAAACTTGTGTCTATCCTCCAGGAGTTCCGGGTGATTCCCTGATCTCAATCTAGAGAGTGATATTTGAATCTTTTTTTTTGTGTGTGTTTTATGTTGCTGATATTTTAGGCTGAAGGGAATTTATGAAGTGATTTTTTGGTCGACTGTTGGAGTAGTGTTGTGTAAGGTATGTGTGAATATGTTTGAGAGAGATGTGTTGTTAGGAGGAGTGGGATGGTTCTAAAGAGTTCGCCGTAGTAGAAGGCAGCTAGAGAAGGAAGGGATTTTATACGATGTAGAGCGTGATCTATTGGTTTTATGCTGGATTCTTGTAGCGGATCGGCCCCGGGCCGGCCCCGGCGCCCCCGGGGCGGATATATATATATATATATAATATTATTTATGATATATATATAAGTTATATTATATATATACTGTATAATATATATATATAACGCTATATATATATTATATATACTATATATTATATGTATAATAGTATCTAATATATATTATTATATATATTATACTATATATATAATATACTATATATAATATATAATGAAGGGACATGTACTGATATATAGGAGGAGGAAGGATAGTGACTATAATATATAATATAAATCTAAAGAAGCAGTATTAGCGGGCACTACGCGTGTGGGTTTGCATAGTGTATGTAGCAAGGGGATTGATGTGTATTACGGAAGTATTGTATATCTTGATTAAGAGGACAGAGGTTCAGAGTTCGAACTCACTGCAGATGTGGTATTTAATTTATGTAAGTTTTTATTTGGCATTTTTTAACACTCAGTTATTTTAGCTGCAAACTAATTTTTGGTTGATATGACGTTGTACCAACAATAATTTGAAAGGTAAAATAATTAATTTCTCAACGTTTACACTAGTTTTTACCCTGTTTTTATTTATTTGCTTTGTGGGTGTTATTATTGAGGTAGACAAAAAACAAGTAAGGGGATAAAGCTATACGAGAGACTATAGCTTCATCGGGCAAATAATTAGAGGCGGCATATAGCCAACTATTTAAGATTGAACGATAATTGATTTCGTTATCAAATGATCATTTATATTATACAATTTCCTTACTTTTAATTAATCTTCATAAACTTCTCAATTTCAAAGGTTTAAATAGAAATCGGAAGTCGGCATCAAAATTTCTAAATACGTAGCATAAGAAATGAGAAATAATTAGGAAAGGCGACAGAAAATATTCTTTCAATGAAATTTTGGGAATTTTTTACTGACCTATAGCAAGTCAGTTCTCTGTCTGCTGCTCTTACCGGTCTCCTGTCTTCGTCCTCTCTCATCAGCAGATAGAAACGCCGAATCTCCTGCTCTGCATCTCTCTCATCTCTACTCTCTCTCTCTCGTCTCGTCTCTCTCTTCAGGTCATCTCTCCTGCATCTATCTGACCCTCACTATACTAATAGTAATTACTAGTAGGTAAAATATATTAGTTTAGTATGAGTTAAGCAGCCGGCTTGGGGGGTAAAAGGAGTATAGTAATAGGGGTATGCAGGATAGTCATGTCGGGAGATAGGTTGAAATAATACCGGTCCAGCGGCTGATATAGTAACTATTAAATGTCCAGAGATAAGAACATAATTGAAGCATATTATCTAAGTGTTGACGGACGGAGATAGTATATTATAATAATAAAATATATAGCAGGAGCGGGTTACGGTGAAAATGCAGAGAGTACTTATAGAGACAGGCTTCAGAGCATGGTGAATCAGGTGAGGGTGGGTGAGTTAGCAGACTCGGCGACGAAGCTGCAAGAGTAAGCCTACGGTATAGGCATATGGAGAGCATTGACCATTCTGGGGGTGTGGATTTTATTTGATCAATTTAGTTACTTAAGAGGCCTATAGAATAGGCCCAGACGGAGCAAGCGGTGGAGCTATCGTATAGAATAACGCAGCAAGCTAGCGGTGGAGTATATATCCCAATACGGCGAGCGAAAGACTTATGAGAATAGTGGGGCGGTAAGCGTCGCGGAGCGTAATAAAATAGAGCGTGAGGGTATAGGGGCTGTAAACTACTTGTGGGAGAAAGATGATGAAGACGCTGAAATAAGTCGATGATGATTCCGTACAGTATCGGGCTGAGGAGTAATCGACACACGAAATGGGCGTAAATCGTAGTATTGATGGAGTAGGAGACAGCGGATCGATATATAGTATAAATCCTTACGAAGGAGGTCAGTCAATCGAATGCGGATCTGAGTGAGCTGTGTCGCGCCTTAATACGTCGTAGTAATAAGTCGAGGGGAACTGAGATGCGAAGCCTCTAGCCGGATGCGCACAAGGGTTGTCTTGAGAGTCGGGTCTACATTATGGAGACTGCGGCGACGAGTTGGCAGTGCATAGCTGGCCAGCGCGACGTCAATGTGACTGAGTACCGATGTAGTCATCAATAATAGACTGTAATGAGCTCTAAGTGAACTAGACTCGGCGATAGTGGAGCTAGAGGCTGTACCGATATATAATATATAATATAGACCAACTTTTGATTTTTTTGGTTTTTTTTATTTACTGATTTTATTTTATTGGATTTACTTTTTGCAGTACATAATATGAGTGATTAATGAAGGCAGGGCATCTTGTTATATGCGTAATTATACGGCATATTTGTTTAAATTCAATAAATAATATATAATTAGGGATTGGGAATTAACTGTGAAATACAAATAGAGTTGTCGATAAGTAAGTACGAGGTTTGTTAATTTACTTTAAGAAATCAAAGGGGTTAGTTTAAATTATTAATATGTACATAACGAGGCATGAAGAGACGGGCAGCTCTATGAGCGGGTGAAATTTAAGGCGATTACTCGTACGTGAGGTGCTAACTACGGCAGTCATTTATTGCTTATTTTACTATTTTTAAAGGTGATCCGTAAAAGTATATCCGAAAACTATCTTTGATGTGACAGAACAGTAATTAAGGGGCGTATTCGATATGACGCGACTGACTTAACTGGGGTAGACATTATCGCAGGTTATACATTGGTGCATTGAGGGTATATAGGCCGAATTGGGGGATTTGTTGGGCATTTACGTATGATTAGAGATGAAAGGAAAAAATAGCATACGCCGAATGTTGGCACTAAAGCAGTCAGGAGTAAAGTGCACACAAAAACAAAATGCGAAAAAGGCATGTATTTCTTTTTTAAGCTTTAATAAAGGAATGCGGAAATGAAATGCAGCGACTTATAAGAGAAATGCAAGTTGGTTCGTAGGAAATAAGGGAAATTATTTTTGCTGCAAAGCAGGCCTGAAAAATCTTAGATATTTATTAGTTTTATTATTTTCAGTCCCTTCTACCCGTGAGTGGTGAGATTCTGTAAAAGAGAAAAAATTATAATTAAAGATTAATTAAAAAGAATCTTTTAGGCGTGGTATCAGACACAGGAGAGAAGTGGCATTGGGCCCAGGCACGCTTGTGCACAACAAACGGTCCTTAGCTTGGACGAGTCGCAAACCCGAAACTTCGGTGACAAGAGCAAACCACTCTACCACAACACCAGTTAGGCGGGCAATGTTTATTTGATACTTTAAATAATTAAACTATTGAATATAGAATTTATTTAGTGGTATTCTGAGTTGCATGTAGGTGAGAGGGTTATTTTTATGATGAATGTTTCTTAATTTGGTTGTGTAAGAAAAAGTTAATATTTTGAAATCATACTGGTTTCCATCTAACCAATCGTATGTTCTTTTTCACAAGTTGAATTGATAAATATATTATTATACAAATATTTGTTGCTACTTGCTTTAATTTCTATAATTCTCTCTTTGCTCTATATTATATATGTATTATAATATATACATATTAGTATATATATATAATATAATAATATAATATATACTATATATAGTTATATACTTTATTTATAGTTATATATATATATATATAATATATAGTATTATTAATTATAGTATTATTATATATAGTATGTAGTATATATAGTATATATAGTAGTATATATATATAGTTATTATAGTTTTTATGATATAAAAAAATTACATATAGTATATATATAATATTATATATATATATAATAGCATACTATAGTATAATTAAATTCATTAGGCTCAGCTGGATAAGTCTACGTCTCTTTGGCTCTAATCTTATAAGCCTGGTTAATTAAGACAGGGGTTGTGCTCGATCGGCCTCGCGGCAAAAGGCGAGTGTTCAGAATATGAATTCGGCTTCGGCTATTTGTAAAGACAAAATTTCGCCGTATTGAATTTTCGTAATAGTTTCATCTACAGAATAGGTGTAATTTGTTTAGTCCCTTCTCACTATTCCTCAGCAATGTGTTTCTGGATAATGCAATTGCTTACAACAGAACAATCTAATTTTATATACTATTTGAAACGTAGCGTAGACGAACTTCTGGCATAAGAAAGTCGGCTCATCTGGATTCGAAACGCAGGCGCCTATAGTGGAGCTAGAACATTTTTATAATGAGTTAAGTCGAAGTAAGGGTCTTGGCTATCAAACTTAGATATCTTATGTACCTTCATTAACTTGGTTAGGAAACTTCATGGTAACACATTCGCGCGTGATCAAGACCTACTGAGGCAGTAGTTTAATGAAGCGCCGAAAATTTCAATAGGTAGAATCGATGGTGGCAATATACTGTGCATGTATAGCCAGTAGTACTTAAAGTATTGCAGGTTAGAATTTTAACAATACCTTGTAATAATATAGTAATACATATAAAATATCTCTATATATAACTTTAATCAGTACTATATATATATATTAAGATATATATAGTATATATATTTATATATATACGTAGATCTATATACAGCATGATAATGTAAATTAGAGCTTGCTTAGTTTTCAGTGATTGAGTCTTAATTAGGTTTTGATATTCATCTATAGCTCAAATGCTTTATATTTTCATTTTTCATGATAACCATATTTTTATTTTTATCCTCAAAAATATTTCGAGCCGATTTATTCTTTTCAAAAACCGTTTTTCATAAGTTTTTTTCAAATTTAGAAAATTTAAAGCATGTAATTCTACATATATTTCATTAGTAAAAGGTATAATTGATTATCTTATTACGACATAATAAAAAATAGAAATTTATGCCAAATTTGAACTATTTTTAATGTCATTTTTTATTATTTCTAATGTGTGAGTTAAAAGTCTTATCTTATATTTTGCCAAGTTTTTGATACAAGGGGGGACTGAACTTTATAAACTAAAAATGTTATTTAGATTTAAATAATAAAATTATACTTAAAGTAAAAATAAATAAAATAATTTATTGAAATATTATATTGACAAATAAAAATTTTAAAATATAAACTAAGATTTTAAATATGATATGAGTAAGGTTTTAAAATAAAAATAAAGGAGAGATGAACAATGATATTGAAAAAGAAATTTATAAATATCATATAACTTTCATTATGTAATATTCGTTTCTCATTCACGTATTTTTCAAATAATATTATACATAATATGAATATTTGAAAAATATCTTGAGCATAGGATAATAAAACAAAGTTAACATAGTAAGAAATACGAAATTTCGTATTTTATAAAAATAAATAGTTCTTTTTATGTATAATATATAATATTATATAATTATAGTAAGTATATATCTATATATATATAGTATATATAATTATATATATATTATATACTTATATATATATATATAAATGTATATATGTATTATATTATAAGTATATATTATATAATATATATAATATTATTACCGTATATATATATATATATAGCCTTTTGGTTCCCCTTATTTGAGGAGTCTTTGTCATCTCTAGATACTCAGGAACCTCCACTTGTTTGAGGAAATCTGATAGGTTGCTCTTTATGGAGTGGGTGGTGGTGTACCTTTAAAGGAGCTGATCAACTGTGAGATCTCATTTATTATTTATATTGATTTTTAAAATAATTAATTTAATTTATTTTTATTTTTTTCTTATATTCGAACAAAAAGTCTAAATTAATTTTACAGTATTTTTTATTAAAAGAAAAATGAATAGTTGTTAAATGTAATATTTAAATTTTATTATTTTAAGATTAAGATTAATTATTTTAGAGGATAAAATCTAACAGTATCATTCAACATTGTTTCAAAAAGGTCTTTTTCTTTAATTAAGTTGTTGTTCACAAAAAATCGTTGAAGCTAAATAATATTTTCAAAAGAGAGATTACTAGATTCGAGCCAGGTATCTTTACGTAAACGTATTTCATATTCACATCCTCTGGATCTACATCGCCATCTGTCTTTGTTTGAACTTAATGAAAGAGTCATAGGGTGGTTGTTCTTACATTTTCTTGAAGAATACAATATTCCTTTATCCTGTAAAAAATTAATCGCTTTTTCTTTAGAATTAATCTTCTGAAATAGGTCAAAAATATTCATTGTAATGTAATTCATTTAAGTAATATGAAAATACTAAAAGATATATAATTTTAAATAATAATTATATATTCTTACACTAAAATTAAATTTCTTATAACAAATAAAATATAAAATTTAGAAAAGTTACTTCACAATTGGTTATAATAATTTTAAATTTAAATAAAAAAATAGATATTTATATAAGAATCGTTTAAAAATAATCGATATTTCTAAAAATAATCGATAAAAGTATTTAAAAAAATATCAACTGCGTGGGAACAGTATTCCATATATATATATATAAAGTAGGGAGAATAGTTAACAAAAAAATATATATATATATATATATATATATATATATATATATATATATATATATATATATATATATATATATATATATATATATATATATATATATATATATGATATATATATATATATATATTTGTGTTTTACACAGAATTGATTTAGATATTGCCTATTTATTATAGTAATAATATAATTAATTAAAGTTATAGATGAGGGTAATAGCCATTCAGTCTATAAAATCAATTTAAATGTTATTTATTATATATGGTACCTTTAAGGAGGCTATGAGATTATTTTTGAAGTTTAATTATTAAAAACAATAACTTAGCCTAACAACAAAAGAAGGTACAAACTTAAAATAAAAAATATATTTCTTTATTATAACCAATAAGAATTCTTAATAAGTAAACTATATTTTCATTTTTAAAAAGGTGCGGAACAAAGAGCGGAAACTTTTTTGATCCGCACGTGCAAGTCCGCACTTCCTGACGACTCCGCACCTCCGCCAGTCCGCACACACCTATTCTGGTAGTCCGCCCGGAGCGGACTAGCGGCTGAGGCGGCCCACTCCTGATATATATATATATAGCAGAGTATATATAGATATAAATATATATATATATTTATATATATATATATATATATATATATATATATATATATATATATATATATATATATATATATATATATATATATATATATATATATATATTTATACTGGTATATATAGTGTGTGTGTGTGCACGCTCGTGTGTATGGGTTTATGTGTGGCGGTAGAAATTTGACAAATTACAGAAATTAACTAAATATAAAATAGGTATGTAAATGAAAAGACAAATATATTATTGTGCAAAATTCAAACACAAATTGGTAATCTTTATCTAATTCCTGTCTTTCAGATTCCATACCTGGGTGTACATAAATCATTTGCTCTTGTAAACTCCTTCACTTCCTTACCAGATATAACACTGTCTCTTTCTTTCTTTAACTTCACATAAAAAATGATATTAAATTTTTCATTTTCCTTTCAACTTCTTCCTTCACCACACTGAAACTCTGCAATTTCAATGAATGCGTCATATCTTTTATTGCAGTCTTTATATTCTTTCAATCTGTAATTCCACAAAATGGGCTAACAACGATATAAGTCATTTAATAACCACTATAGTTTGACTCCACCATTTGCTGTTCCAAGACATTAAGACATTAAGAATATAGAGACAGTAAAAGCCACATGGGCCTATGAGACTGGGTCCCGCAGTCAACCCACTACCCAAACATGCTCCATGCAAATCCACAAAGCACCGCAGGGCTTGTCAATTTGTCGTAACTACAAATCCACCAATTTGGCTTAGTCAAAAGTAATGATATATAAATATGATACCCAAACCATCCACATGCATTAATAACTAAGTTATACACACATGCCATCTAACATTATAACTACTATAACTAAACCAGCCAATTTGGCTTCATCAATATATACTATATGATACCCAACCCATCCATAAACGAATCCAACCCTTTCTTAAATGTTGCAATCGAGTCACACTCTAACAACCTCCTCTGGCTGACTATTCCAAAATTTAACAACCCTATTACTGAATGCATGCTTTCATATCAAGATGGCATGCTTTCTTCTTAATTTTCTTATTATGCCCCTGGTCACCTGTCCATGTTCTACTATGAAAAATTTATTTCTGTATTATCAATAGATGTAAATATTTTGTAGACTTGTATCATGTCCCTCTGAGAAATCGCCTTTCTACAGAAAACATTCCTAACTCCTTCAGCCTCTCCTCATAGCTCTTACCCTCAAACCCAGAAATCATCCTTGTTGCTCTACGTTGCACTCTCTCTCTAGCATATCTTAAGTCTTTCTTTAAAAATAAAGGATTCAAACTTGTGCACAATACTCTATTACTTGCCTAACATAGCTATATTATACAGTTTACTTATAACTTCCTTGCTCTTGTAAACAACATTGCGATTTATTATGCCCAGCATCTTATTAGCTTTATTTCTAGCTTCCAAACACTGATTAGCTACTTTCAAATTACTGCTTATAATCACACCTAAATCTTTTTCTTGGTCCACAGACTCAAGCCAATCCCCATTCATATCGTAGTTAAAACTTTTATTTGAGTAACCTAGTAACCAAAGCTATGTGAGTGCTTGTTATGATTGTTGAGAATCAATTGGCATGATTTTGCCATCTTTATGGCACGGCCAACAAAAATGTCCACATCATTATTGACTTTGCAAATTGTCATATAACGACATAGTGTGAACGCAGCTTAAGACTATGAGCATTTGTTTAGGAGCATTTGATATTCAACATTCTCTTGTTTGAATTGCTAGCATCTTTGTTTAGCCCTATAGCACCATTGGATTTATTTATACCAACCACCATTATTGTCACTCAATATAGCTATCAGTACTAAAATTTTACCTTTAACCCCTAACCGTACCTAGTTTTGACAGTTCTCCAGACAGGGACTCAGCTCTACACCCTTTCAACTCAGGTGAATTCCATCTCTTGCAAAAAGTTTTTTATCCAGAAATTTACTCCACAGATTCAAGAATTTAATATTTTTTAAAATGCATAATTTCCCAACCCCTTTCATTTAATAATATAAAGCTCTATATTTCCTCTTTTGACTTGGTAACTCAACTAAGGCACTTGGTCCCTGAGAAACTTATGTATCTTCTTACCACTAACTTTCATTCTCTTGAATCACCATCTTATAATTTTCACTAATTCCTTTGACCTTTTATGTCCTAGTATTCATATACCCACATGCACTGTCATATTTGCATCCCCATTTGTATCTTTTTAATCTCTCTCTCTCTTGCCCATCCTATCTAGAATATCTTTCAATTCTTGAAAGAATCTGAAAGTCCTATCTGAGTATTGTATCTGAGAGTTCCACTAGTAATGCCTCCCCTTCCTTCTCTTTTGAAGTGGTATCCCAAGTGGTCCTCTCAGGTAATGATGATAAGAATAATGATGGATATAAAAAAAGATTCAAAATGATCTTAATAAGCTTCTTGGTTGGACGGATAAACTGGCAAATGAATGTTAATAGTAAAAATTGTAAAGTTCTCCATGTAGATTACTCAGATGAAAGATTTACCTACACTAAGAATGGATGATTGGCTTGAGTCTGTTGATCAACAAAAAGATTTGTGTGTGATTATAAGCAGTTCCTGAAAGTGTCTAATCAGCATTTGGAAGCAAGAGGAAGAGCAATGCCATAGCATTATAATAGCTATGTTAGACCAGCATTAGAGTATTGTGGACTAGTTTGGGACCCTTATTTAAGAATAGACATAGTTATGCTGGTGAGTGTACAACGAAAAGCAGCAAAGATGATTTGTAGTTTTAAAGGTAAGACCTATGAAGTTAGGCTGAGGGAACTGGAATTTTTTCTGTAGAAAGGCAATTTCTTAGAGGAAATATTATCATGTCTATAATATTTTTACATCTCTCAATAATGCTGAGATCAATATGTACGGTATATATATATATTTTCTATTGTAGACCATGGAAAGGACACAATATGAAAATTATAGTGATGTATAGACTATAGTCCAGTTTTTAGAGCTGAGTCAGAGTCCAGATTTTATGCTGAGTCAAGATCAAAATCCAAGTTATTGCAAATCTTATTGTTAAAAAATATACCTATATATAATAAATTGTTGTATCAGATATTTATTGCATATAATAATAATAATAATAATAATAATAATAATAATAATAATAATAATAATAATAATAATAATAATAATAATAATAATAAAAATTTTAAATTACAAAGTGAAATATATGCTCATATTTTAATTTCTCTATATTTCAATCAATGACAATAGATAAAGGCTACCAGCTCATTTTTTAGACTGCTACTTTAAAGTTTAAAACTTCAAAATTAATATAATAATAATAAAGAATTGCAATGTATGTCAAGACAATTGAAATTAACATTGGTCTTCAGTTGTTAAGCCTTCTCTCCCTAATTTAAGATTTGTCTGGTTACTCTGGTATATATGAGCATGGTAGGCAGGAACAAAGTGAATTGGCTAGACTTATGACTCCATTATCCCTTTGTTACTTAAGACTTCATTGTCCTTTGTTGCAGTGATTCAATTTTTTGAAGAAAGTTCAATCAAATGCTTTAATTCTTCACCAAGACTTGGTCAATAGCATATTTTTTTTTATTTGTTGTTCTATTTTTGGTAAATCAGAAATATATTTAAAGTATATTTAGTTTAATAATTCTTTGGCTTTTAATTTATAAAATATTTATGCTTAAACTTTTTCTGAATCTTTACATTTTTTCTTTGAAAAAATAATTTGTGTAATGGCCTTTCAGAATATATGCCTGTATGTGTAGTAAAATAGGATTGTTTCACTGGTCATTAGGTGTACAAGCCATTGATCTCTTCAATCCTGTGCACTTTAAATTTATACAAGTATGCAAGATTGCAAGTACATAATTAGCAAAAAAGATATAAAAAAAAAAGTAAAAAGATTTCAGTCAAATTTGTAACTTGTTGCTGGCTGAGGCAAAGTCCACAAAAACTGGCTGAGTTTCCAAGTCCCAGACTCTATACATCATTTGTAAATTAAGAAGTTATGCCAACTTGATGTAAAAAAAAATACTTATTTCGTAACAGGGTTTTTAATTTTTTAATGACTTGCTGCAGGAAGTAGTTGATTATGACTAATTTAAGAGGATTTGGATAGGTATATATATTATAATTTATTTAATTTATTAATATATATATATATAATATATTATTATTATTATATATATATATATAATATACTATTATATATATATATTATTATATATATTATATATATATATATACGGTATATATTATGTATATATATATATAATAATATATATATATATATATTATATATTATATATATAATATATATATAATAAATATATTAATATAATATATTATATTATATATATATATATATATTATATGGTATATATATTATATACCTTGTATTATACTATATTATATATATTATTTATTATATATATATTATATATATTATACTATTATATATATATATAATATATATATATTTTTAATAATTAATATATATATAATATATATATATATATATATATATAGTATAATATTATATATTTATAAAATAATATTATAATATATATACTATTATATTTATATATATAATATATATATATATATAATAATATATATATTATATTATATATATTATATATAAACCCTAACTATAATATATATATATATATATATATATTATATATATATCTTATATAATACGTAAATAATTTATATTATATATTTTATATATTTATATATATATATATATATCTAATATAATATATATATAAGTATATTAGTGATATTATTTATTATATATTATATATATATAATATTATATATATATATATTATAAATTATAATATTTATATATATATATATATTATTGGTATTGGGAATCGTATCATATAGTGAATCATGACTATGCTCAATTGGAATGTTTGTAATTAGTTATTAAAGTTAAACTGCAAAATTTGAAGATGACTAATAGTCTTATTAAAACTCACAATTTATAAATGGTATTTACTTTAGCTATATTGCTTTTGTGGGTGTTGTATATTGGCCTGTGTAGCAGCAGATATTGGTTGAACTATTGTACAAGTAGAGGATTTATTATTTGTAACTCAGCATTTTTTTTAAAACTTTTTTTTTTCTTATGATTCTTTTTTAAAGATTTTTCATATTGTATCTTTTAAAAATGCATTTGGCCCTTGGGGTTAGTTACATAATAAAGAGTAAATTCTTATTTATAATCTAACTTTTTTACTCCAATCTGCAGAAATTGTTTGTCTCTCTGAGACATTTTGTAGGACATCATTTCTCTTTTAACTATGGATATCAAATGTGAGGTTGAAATTAAGGTTGAGCTTTCAGAAAGTATTGAAGATGATGATAAAACAGTTAACAATCATTTACAGCAACTTCCAACATTTGAAGAAAATCTGGTAGGAAAATTTATTATTATTATTATTATTATTATTATTATTATTATTATTATTATTATTATTATTATTATTATTATTAGGTATTATTATTATTATTATTATTATTATTATTATTATTATTATTAGGTATTGTTATTATTATTATTATTATTATTGTTATTATTATATTATTATTATTATTATTATTATTATTATTATTATTATTATTATTATTATTATCATTATTATTATTATCATTAGAGATGGACCAATAGTATCAGTATCAGCACTTTTTTGATATCACTATTAGTTAAAATGGCAAAAACTTGGCTGATAATTCTTACTTTATGGGTGAAGAATTATAAGAAACTTTTAGATTCAATAATAAATCTAGTTTCAATATATAAATGGTTCTAATAAGGAATTCCTTAAGCTAGCTTAAACCCCACAAGAATTTCATCTCCCGATGGTGAAAACTCCACTTCTAGAAAGCATTTAAATTAGCATAACCGAGGAGCTTGCTCGCGTGACAAAAAAAAAAAAGATTCACAGATAGGTGGAAGCCGCCTTATTCAGCAACCCTGGGCACAGCACTGATAGGTGTACGATTGTGGTTTTTCAAGCAATAAAACCTACTGTAAGATGATGGAGGATTTCTGGATTATAGTTAGACTTTGATAAGTTCATGGTCGAAATTGCATTGGACATCTCTTCACCTTCAAAGAAATCACAACAAGGAACCTCATCATCGAAAAGACAAGTCATCAAGGAGCAAAGATAATTCAATTTGCAATCTGTGAAAGAGTATAAGGCCTCTTACGAAAACATGGAGAGATTGCTGCTAAGATAGAGAATCCATTCATAGTGGTGGAATGAAAATGGGCAAGGTTTCCATTATTAATCACTTGTAAGAATATTATAGCAGCCCTTCCATAATTATCAGCCCCTACCTCATCAGTCGAGAGGTGGGTGTAGGTGGGAATGTAAACCCAAAAATAACAGGCTTCGTTGGCGT